>WEKX01002560.1:498607-512250 GCA_013390025.1 Pitta sordida | reverse complement strand
TGTGCAACTGTGGCTTTACCACAGTTTATGGGCTTCCCAGCTTGGTAGCTGAATCTGCATTACATGCAAGGGATGGATGTTTGAATTTATACCAAGGAGCCATGTCTTTACACTTTAGGATTGAAACTCTCTCACAGTACTTTGGGTTATTATATCTTAAGCTACTGAAGTTCACAGCTTATACTCCAACCAGGTGGAAATCCTGCTCCTGATTTCACCTCCAGCAGGAAAAGAAGTATGGGAAAGCCTCTTTAAATCTTCTCCTCATCGTTTACAGGTGGTCAGTAGGAAAGATCACTTTTTCCTATTGGGACTACCACACCCAAAATTCCACTTGCAGAGATGCAGGCATCTCATTCCATGCCTTTCCAGTAAAAGTTTATAGATGAACATAGAGCTATTTATAGAAGCATTACTTCACATCCCCATTTGTCTGAGACTTTTACAGAGCATCACTGATGTATGCCGTGATACATTTGAACAGTGTTCCTGCAATCCTTCTTTCTCTGACCCTTAAAATATGGTAGAAAATTTCTCACCAGCTCTTAATGTCCATTTTCTATTTAAGAATTCCCCAGGCATTGTAGAATCATGAAGAAATGGACGTCTGTCTTAAACTACAACACAAGCCAAAAGAAAACTGCCTAATTTGACTGCTTTATATAAAACAGCAATGAAAAAGATGCAGGTGATTTCAATTACTATATGGATTACAGAAAGTTCTTAATACATTTACACTTCTAAATACAAATCTGCTTAAAGTTTTGGTTTTAAAAACTTTATACATTTTCTTAGTTTTTAGGAGCCCTGATCCCCCACTGACTGTAACTAAATCTACTTTCTTATGACCCAAAATAAACATCTGACTTAAATAAGAAGCTTGCAGTGGGAAGTGCTGAAAAAAGTGTAAGATTTTAGCAAAGGATTTCCTAATGCATATTTAAGAAATTTCACTTTTTCTGTTCAGTCTCAGTACCACCTCTCAATTAAGCTGTTTCCTGTTTTGCGTATATATTTGCACAGGTCTCTCTTCCATCCAGCTCTTGTTACCAGCACATATTCACTACCAGTGAAATAGCAAATGGGAAACACCAGTTTCAAAATAAGCCATGCCCCAATGAGACCTGCAATGGATTAGAAATAAAGCAGCACAAACCAACTTTTCAATGGATCACGTATAGACGCACCTATGAAACGAAATCCTAAAGGATATTCTATAAATCCAGGTATATATGTATATCAATGGCAGAAAGTTCTCACCTTACAACTGCAATAAATTAGGGGAATTCAGAAAATCCACACCAAGGTATATTTGTCAGGGATTTCAATACCCTTCCTTTTTCAGAGAGGGCAAGGTTACACATGCATTCTATGTTTTCCAGCACCAACCATGTGAATGGCATCTTGAATGCGTTACGTAACTTCTGTTTATCCTAAACTGATCCATTTTTAAATATTAAAAGCCTCACTCTATTTTACAGGGCACACATAAACAGTAGTTTTCACACACAATTCCAAAAAATGTCCCAGGAATGTTTGTTGCCAATATTCCAGTGTAACTGATTTTGGTATGCTCATAACTTTCAAGGCATTCTTCTTCAAGGCTGAAACTTTCCCACTTCTGTTCAGAAGCATTTCAGTTAGCAGCCTGAGAAAAAACCTTTAGATAGTAACAGAAACTGTAGCATCAAAACTATGGTAAACAGAAGTAGAATATTCTGCTTTATCAACCAAGAGCTACAAAAAAATCCTCAAGATATGACATTCAGCAAAACCTTCATGAAGAAGTCCTTTAAGCTAAAGAAAGAAAGTACTGCAGAGTCAGAAGCTATTTTTGGTTGAAGTTCAACCAGCTGCATTCCCAAGAGTATCTACAACGTATTCCTGTATAATGAGCTACCTAATCTAAAGCATGTCATCTTTAGGAGACAAAAATATATAAACTAACTTTTGATTGAAAAATACCAGCAGGAAGATGACTTCTACTTGATGAAAGAGACCTGCACAGTCGACAGAAATTTAAAATTTTAGGAGGTTATGGCTATTTCCTAACTATATTTGGAAAGGTGTGATTGTGAGTGGGTGGGGTGTGGTTTTTTGATGCTCTCTCAAGCAATCTATTAAACATGGCAAGAGTCACAGGATAAAAATAAAAATCAGTCTCTATAATAAAAAAAGAAATTAAACAACACAAAAATAAAGTACAGTCCCAATTTGGCTACACAATTTCCAAACTAAGATACTATCTTTAGATCAGGATACCAACCTCTCAACTCGAACTTCTTTGAGCATTACTGGTTTCTTTTTCATGCCCTTCCCACTGTTTTACCTGGCCAGGGCACAATGAAGTAGCATTACTGCTTCTGCCCAGGCACAGGTTCTCCCCTTTTTCTGAAGGTGCCAGAACCACAGCCAGCCCCTGTCTTCTTTTGCTAACCCCAGTGAGGAAGAGGCAGCTCTGATCATTCCCAGTATATGCCACTAAAACTCTCACTGTTTCTGGATCTCAGATTTGCAGGAATTCCCAGCTGATGCACTTCACCATGTACTAAGCTTAAAGTATATTCATTGCAATAAAGAAACATAAATACTTCAGGACAGTAGATAGATTACTTTATAACACTGGAAAAATTAATGGAAGAAATTAGAAACATCTGACATTTTCAACAGGTATGGCCAGCAGAGTGCAAGACAAAGATTAGTGAAGGAAATCTGCAGGAACTACCACATGCTAGATGGAAATCAAAAAGACAATAGTTTAACTGCATGGTTTAGAAAATGTATGTGAATCAACTCAGAATATGTCTCTAGTTAAGTTTTACAAATCTGTTTACTTGAAGTAATGTATAAACCTTAAATTGACAGTGAACTAATTAAATGCAAGTGATGGGAAGGGAGATAAACGCTAAAGAAAGGAAATCTTACTTTTGAGTTCATAAAATAGTATTGTTTATGACAGAAAGGAAAAAGAATACAAAATTGCACAACTTGCATCTCCTTTGCCTTTCTTTCATACCCAAGGTCATCTGGTTCCAGAACTTTAAGATAAAGAAACCCATTCCCACGTGCGTGGCAGCTGCTGCCCTGACACTGCCACTGAGTTACTCCCACCACCCTGCAAAAAAAGGATACTTTAGGGTTAGTGCTGGCTAATAGCCTGAAAAATAGATGATGATACTGAATACCACCCTAGAGCAAAGTGCCATTCTTTCTCCTCCTGCACTTCAAAAATGGCTAAGAATTTTTTTTTAATCTGTTGGAATTAGTTTAATTAAAGTTCGAGAATAAATTCACCCACTCTCTTATATGGAATCCTAATAGAGATGAACACCAATTTCTAAAGCAACTGAAATAACAATCATAAATTGTTTCTGCATTAGGTAGTATATTACAACTAAATGCAGAATTCAAGGAGTTTGTTTTAGCTGCTGCTGAACACCATGTACTTGATACACATTGTGTTTACAAAGTGAATATACAAAATGAAAAAGAAAAAGCTCAGATCCAAAAGTTACTTTGTGGCTTATATGATGAGAAATCATATTCGAACCAGTTTGATAAAAAGGAATAGTTAAAACCCAACAAACATTTAGCTTGACTCCCACTAACTTGTATGATTAAAGTACTACAGAAAAACAATTAAACAACCCTTTGAAAGAAATTTTGTTCTAATGTTGAAGTATTATCTGTTTCAAATTTCAAAATGTCATGTTCCCATCTCTTCAGAAGAAGAGAAACCAAAGACAAATCCTAGCAATTTGAAGAAAAATCATTAAATATTGGGTTAAGTTTCAATAACAGTAATGGTTTTCCTAAAGATCTCTAATTACATAGTTATTATAATCTGAAAATGATAACTTTGGATATCCAGTCATTCTCAGCCTAAAACACAGGCTTCATACGAACTTATAAATAAGCAACAAACAAACCCAAATATTGAAGAAAACATGCTTCCATTAAAGGAGATTGTGAGTCCCAAATGGGCAGCAGTTCAAGAATGCTACACTACAAGTCAGGCATGTACGATTTACAGTACTTTTACTTTTCTACTGCTGCCACTAAGTTTAGAACATGTCCTGCTAAAAGCCCTTGCTGATTTTAAAACATTCTGTAGCTCTGTAGTATGCTATTTTGGTTCTTTTCAATAGAAGTCTTTGAAACCCCAACTGCCTTCTATAATCTTTGCAAGAACCCACTTTACTGTCTTCTCTCTCCCCACCTGACTATGCCCATGATTTTCCTCATGAGCTCTGGACGAGCAGCAGGCAGCACACATCCTTGCAACTTCAGAGATTAAGAGTATTTTTAAGAAAAGCTAATGCTTCTTTGTCATCATTTATCTTATATTTCTAGCTTACACGATTTGAGTATTAGGAAAGAAATAATCTTGTCATGTCTAATGCAGATCTGTCTGTAAAGGAAACATCCTCTTAAAACACATTCCACTTAATTGTTTTCCAGTGTCTTCCCATATAAATAAACGTAAGTCGAAAAGCAGTGGATGGGTTTACATATTATACGTGCAAAAAGCAATAGGCCACATAGTGAATTTGCATTCCTTCTAAATTCTCAACAATAGTTTTGGATGCTTTGGGGTTTACATTACTTAAAAATCCAAGTGATAACGTGCATCACAGTGATGAAAAAGAAACTTCAACCTCATGTTTGATAACCTTAGTGACGTAAACAGGGTAAACCCCAAAAATGTATACTAAAAGGGGTTATTTTCCTCTTCCTGTAGGAGAGGAGTAAGAAGGGTGGGCAGAAGAATAGAACCAAGCCAGTTTTTCCATTTATCTAAGGACTGGCATAAAGTTTCTAGCTCACATTACACAAATAAGCCAGTTGTTAGCAGAGAGCTTTGGAACACCTGGAAGCACCAAAAGCAATCTCCTTGTTTATTCTAAATATAATCCCTCACCTCAACAGCACACAGTTAAGATAATACACTCAATTTGTCAGTGAGTACAAGGAGAATGAGAAAGAATTGGTAATTTTGAAATTAATTCAACATAAAGACTCTGAAAACGTTTAATCACTTTGTTACCTCATATTTCTTATTTCTGCACCATATTCTCAGGCTTTTTCCCTCCTAAATTTGGCTCAACTTCTGAAACACAGCAGCAATCTGGTACACAGTAGTTCAAAGTCCTTTAAGTGGTGTTTTAATGGATGCTCATATGACTATTTACAGATATTTTGTTATTGCAAACACTCAACTCATGATTGTTTGGGTTTTTTTCCTGCTGAATATTCAAACATTTCCTGCTGCATATTCAAATAGTGATTGAGCTACTCATTAACTGACACATGTATTCATCCCAAACTGTAATATCTCACTCTCTTCATTATCTTTATGGACAGTACATTAATAGTATTATTTGCACAGTACCTTGCCTTCACTCCAAAATTCAATCCCATCTTGTTCAAGTGTATACTTACTTTTTCTTTCATTTCAGTTAGAGAAATAACAAAAAGACTCCAGATTTTTCAAAGCTACCTCTTGGGTCCAGAGTGTAAAAGGTTTTACAGTAACTTCTGAAAGTTGGATAATAGAGCTGGGGTCATACCCCTCCCTTCAACTGCTGTACTACCAAACCCTGGCACTGCTCTCAGCCTTCAACACCAAACTCAATGGAACTGCATCATCCACCCATGCGTGATGGCCAAACCAACTCTATTTTCTATGGTTTTTTAGACAAACAGGTTTTCACTCTCACATGCATATTGTGAGTCTTTCTGCTTGAAGAATGCAAAGCTAGAAAAGAACTGCCATAGACAGTGCTTGGCCTGTTCATTATCTGTATATTATATATTCATCTGCAGCAGAATTGGACTCTTCTCCCAGTCCTTAGCTCCAAACCACATAAGTGAGAATAAATCTCAGGCTGTTATCTGATAAACATTTTCTGCATGAACCACCACTGCAGGCAACATCCAGCACCCTACAGAACCAGCAGTCCCAGACTCCCCTAACAGTTTGTTCCTGTCTCACACCACCAACTGATACGTGCCAGCACAAACCTTCACACGGCCACACAGTGAACTGCATTGTGAACCTGATTCGACTGAAAACTAATTCAGAGGTGAAAAAATCCCTCCAAAACAAAACAACAAAATCTGTTCACCACATAGCTGTCTGTGCAAATGTAAACCAACACAATATGGCACATCCTCACTTTCAGCAGCAGGACTAACCCACAAAGTCTGACACTTTCTTAGAGCAACAGCACCAAGTCTGTATGGGCACAGCTTCCAGTCCCAGCACACAATGTGGTCAATGAACCAACCAGAACTTTTCATCCTAAAGCTACATCACAGACTTGTCTTAGATCTCAGTGATCTGCAACAAAACCCCCCAACTAAATACACCTTTGCAGAGTTTTCAAAAATATATGTGTCAAAGTTCTTAAACTCACAAGCCAACTATAGCACCAGTGACACCAAACCATACCATTCACATGATTTCCCATTTAATTAGCCAGTTTGTGTCTGGGGCTTTGAAATTAAAAAGGATTTTTTTCTGCATACTTTAATCATCAACTCTCAATTTCTCCTCAAAGGCTACATCAAGATTATATATGAAAAAATTTATACATATACTTACATAGAGATGAATAGAGGAATAGTTTTGGAACACCTATGTTGTCCAAAAAAGGTGTATCAGCCATTACATTCCAAGAGCTGAACAATATTCTGAGTTTGAGGCCCAGCAGTAATTCAGAAAACCACTCCTGTTGTAGTTACCTACATGAAAAGTTCTCCTTCTTGACCTATCATGCAAGTATTTCTATATTGCACTAACAAACAGAGCCTCACAATATTCCTGTGATTCATCTCAGAACTTTACTACAATCTTATTAATACCTTGGTATTGCAGACTTAATTATGCCTTCTCCTGGCTAAAGATCTGCTGCCTATAGTATTTTGTGACTCTAATAAACAACTGTGCAGAGTTTGTCTCCCTCTTTCTTCTCAATAGAAACAGATTAATTCTGCTACTTTCATTTTCAGGTTAACACGTTCTTGTATTTAATGGAAACTCAAAATCTGAGCCCTACTACCATGTTGCAGAGTAACAAGCATCTGAAAACCTTCAAGAAAAAAGTCAACTTGCTTCAGCACCAGACTCCCACACATAACATGACAGACATGAACCACATATTTCAGGCTTCTGATTCAAGCTCTCTTATTTAGAAAGGAAGTCAGAAATTCTCTGTCGTTTAAAACCCAATACATCTCCAGTGAAGAAAACAAGGCTTAAAGAAATCCACAGGAACTAGAGGCAGAAAGAGCTAATTTTGTCATGTTCACCTTAAGGTTTTTACCAACCCTGATTTGTAGGACAGGCCAGAACAAACCCTTCCTGGGTCACACTTCAACCTTTCTTTATAGTACAAAAAAAAAAAAAAAAAGAAACAGAGAAAAGCTGCACATATTAAACTTTCATAGCCAGGCCCAGCCCTTTCCAGTCATTCATTTATTATTTGGTACCTGGTGTCTATCTATATACCTATAATAAAATAACAAAGGCTTTTAGTGTAGATGTCCTAGGAGAACACACTTATGCTAATAGTCCTATTTTTGACCTGGCTGTGGAAGGGACAAACTCCACTGCTGAGAGCAGGTCTGCCGTTTCTGTGCATCCACTCCAGAAGTGCTCCGTGCTCTGCAGCAGCAGTAAACAGGAAGTACAGCCACAGTGGGCATAGTGCTGATACAGACTATAGGAAACTGCATCTATACCCAACATCAAGAGAAATAAGGTGTGGCCTGCTCTTAAAAAACAACCAGATCACCACTACCCAGCTACTGGTCCCACAGCTGAGCTAAAGTAACTGATCACGTGAACTCTCTCAACTCACCCTACTCCTCTCAAGTTAAAGTCTTTAGCCTAAATGCATTTCAGCCTCTCCTATTAACCAGAACACAACCGTAGCAGAATTCCCAGCAGTGCTGGTCCACTTAGCTGAACATAACCCTGCAACTGCACACTCCTATCCTGTTCGTGTGAGTGCCTGCTCCCCACGCAACTCATCATCCTCACCAGGTGCCAGAAGTTGCACTGGCAAAGTTGATGGACGTCACAAAATTTCATTAGTTGGACACACAGCTACAGAATTCCTGCAGGTTCAGGAAATCACCCCACAAAATCACAAGAAAAATCCAAGAGCAGCACTTTGGCACATAGGATGTCCACCCAGACTGCCATGCAAGCCATTCAATTCACTCGTGAGCTGGTAAATGCAGTAACCAGGAAAATGCCAGTAACAAAAATGGTGTCAACTTGCATCACTGTGACATAATTGTATAGATGCAGTTCAAATAAATAAATATATCAGATAGAATGTTACTTGTAAGGACAGGCCCAAAGCAGTTTAGCTAATGGCACTACTAGCCTCTGTGTCATGGAGTACTTCTCAATCACATCTCAAAGTAACAGAGGTCATGCATTGGATCCTACAACATAAATCTCATTTCTTGAAAAAGAACCTCCACAACCCCCACTAAACTCCAGCAAAGATGCTCTTTTACTTGTCCCAGGGACTGCAGACCAAGTGCTAATAATTAAAGCTTTGAAGTAGTGTACAAATGCTTTGCCCATGCTACAGAGCAGCATCTTGTGAGAGACGCGGCAGCTCAGTCTGCTCCTGAACCCACATATCCAGGACCCATAGAGAGAGAAAATAAAGCAACAGCCTAACCCCAACCATTTTGTAACAGTGGTACAAGTGATTTCTAGCAAGAGCAAAAAAAAAAGAAAAAAAGAAAAAAAAAAGAAAAAAAAAAGAAAAAAAAAAAAAAAAAGGCAGACTGAGCCTTGCACATACACACACGTACGGCTTTACTCTTTACTCTGAATCTGAGTCAAGACCTTAAGTCTAATTCAGTAAAGCACTGAGACTTTGATGAAGAGATTCTTAATCCCGTCACTAATTTTTTAAATCGTCCCAATGTAAAGAGCATGTTTATCTACTTATCCTACAACAGATTTTAGGGTACACTGTAATGAATGACCACTCACAATGTACAAAATTGTTCCAGAAGAACTATTACACATAATGCAACTACGTAAATACTTTTCTATGGCCATCACTAATAATGTAACTTGAGTTAAAATAACAGATCTGCGTCTCAAAAGGACAGCTGTTCTGATAAAGAAAATGAAAATACATACAAGTCTGCAGCATAAATAAGTTCCTGTGCCAACAGACAGACCGACAGAATTGAAAAAAAAGAAAGGAAAACCCCCCAAAACAAAACCAAGATCCCCACCCATGCACCTACGTAAAGGTATTTTAAGGACTGTTTATGCCCCACTAAGAACAGGATGTATATTTTACTGACACGAGTTTTGAACAGAGGACTGTTTAAAGAGTAACATATATCCACAAATGGAAAAAAAGCTGAAGTGTTTCCCTAAATCCACCAGTTCTGAAAGCATTTGTAGGGACCTAAGAAGTCCCAAGCAGTGTGCACACATTTTCATTTCTAAATTGCAGCAGATTAGTTCAGGATATTTGCACTTTGAACGCGGAATTTTCTTCTTCCAAAGAAACATGAGTAATTCAAAATTATTTAAAGCTAATCTATCCTGGCTGAACATTATTTGAAGGCAGTCTTACTGCTGAGTGTTCAGCCCAATTACAGTGGCTCCTCAAAACAGATTAATTAGGTTACTTGTACCTTTTTATGGTGTCCTTAGGCACTTGACCACATCTAATAATAAATACCCAGTACATTTTATCTCTAAAAAAGCAAGCATCGCTACCTCTATTCTAAAGATGAGGAAACTGAGTCATTAGTAAGCAAAGTCATCTGCCTAATGTCATCTAGATGACAGCAGAGCAGCCAGAAACGAAATACAGGGCCCATCTAGCAGTTTAACCCAAGATGGCAAGCTACAAGTGCCCAATTTTATATACGTACATTTATATACAAAACACATTCCTATAACCGGAGACTCAACAGTCCAACTTGTATCATGCAGACCAGCAAAATACTGAGCATTGTTCAGTCATACTCACTTTATGAATATTCTTGTCCCTGATATGAAATGGGGAAATAAACAAAAAACAATACCAGATGTGCCATCATATAATCACAATTTACATATATTTCTGTTGTGGCACTGTTTATCGCTATTCAAAAAGAAAAGTTACCAATGGCCTTCAAAAACAATTCTATAATGAAATTTATGCTTTAAGATCCCTAACTATAGCACCTTAGGAAAGTAGATGACAAGGGCATTAAAACAAAATATCTATTAAAAATCTCTTTATTCTGACTAATATACAAATAAAGACTTTTTTTTCCAATGTTCTCTCATATTAGAAATCTGTATTATGGCTGAGTTTGAAAAATTAGTTCCAGAGACTTCAATACTTCCATTTGAAGTAATTCACTATCTGTTACATGCTTTTTTACTTCAGGGCATAGCCCAAGGTCTCTATCTTGATCAAATAATTTAATTTAAGCAAATAAAACCAAGTAATATACTCTTTTCCCCCCACGGTATTAAACAAGTATTGTTCTGTAGCACTAATAATAAAAGTACCAAGTTTAAAAGGTTTACAGCACTGTCTAGAAAAGAAGTGGTGGTGAACACCTAGAAGCACAAAAGTGTAATCACTGTGCATACACAACAGTTTCCTCTAAACACCCTTAGTAATAGTTTCTGTTAGCCCAGCCATATCAACTCCCTGTGCTGACACCTACCATCACTGCCAAGGAAAGCACAGGTCTTTGCAAATACACACAACTTCACAAAAGACCTTCTCTTTCCTTTTTAACAATGATTGGGGAAAAAAACCAAACTTCTTTTGCCATTAAAAATTAAAATATTTTATTTAAGGATGCTTTATTTAACAGTTCACAGCATTTTATGTTAAAGTTCAATTTATGAAGAAATAGAGTTGCCACCAGGAAACAAAGAGTTAAAGACTGTGCAATTAACCTGAGAGTCAGCACTGAGAGGCGAGTTTACCTGGTGGACAAAGTTCTAAAGGATGCAAGCCCAGAGAACAGCAGAATTTGAGAAGGGAAGGCAACATCAGCAATTACTGGTTCTTATCCAAACTCATTCCCTCTCCTACAAAAAAAACCTGTGCTGGAGATAGAAGGAGGTCAAAAAGGGTAATCCAGCTTTATATAATTTTTCATCTTTAGTAATCAGCCATTTTTGCTGGTGAAGCTACTAAACAGAACAAACCAAAACTGCAGCACCTACAAACAAATCCTTTACTGCTGAGTTGACCCTGTATCATGTATCTGCTAACTACTGAGGAGTAAGTGTTGCGTTTTTCACCTTGAACAAACTCAGCAGAAAACTCCTTAAGAAGCAAGATGTACTTTCCACATCCTACTAACAGCCCGTGAAATGTTTAAGGAAAATACAGAAAAATGGATAGAGCATTTTGTAGAAAATGCAAGACAGAAACATCAAGTGGATATTTCCTGGCGAGGTTTTTAAGAAACTGCTCTATTAAAATACGGAGTCACTTTTTAAAAATACAAAACTGTCATAGTGAGAAGTGCAATTTAGGCGCTATTTAAGGCCTGCTTAATTAAGCCCAGTACACTTTGAAACACGTACACATACCACACCTATGTTTTACCACTTTCTCATTAACAGTTATTTTTGTCTTTTGTTTTTTGCATTTTCTCAGAATCCACTTCACATCCTGTTAGACAGTAGTTGTGACACTCTGACGATCTTTTTATCGGGAGAATTCAATGGATTCGCGACTACTGATGCACTTTGATTAATGTCATCCAAACCTCCAAGCTACCTTAGAGCAGGACTGTCAGAACCAAGTGCATGCAGAGCACACAACAGCAGCAAGCAATGTGCTGTACTGACTGGTGCTCACTCTAGAGTCCATGGCAGGAACAAGCTCAGCATGCTTTCAGTAAGTTTTCATGAGTATTAGCAAAACATCTAAACTATTGTGCAAAATCTAGATCAAACCAACTACTTGACCCTTTTAACCTTTACTGCAGCCATGCACTCTACGACTTCCCCATCTTTCTGTGCAGGACTGCAACATGCAAGCAAATGCCCATTTTACATGTAAGCACGTTTTAAGTCAGCGTTCTTCAGATTGAGGAAGTTCCCTCCTGAAGAAACACGAGTGAAATGGCGCATCTCACACTTCACTGTAGTTCCCTTTACTTTGACTGTACCATTAAACTAACGTTTATGTACAGGTACAGAAAAGCAATTGGATTTGAACTATTCCCAAGAAAAATTACATTGATACCTTCTCACCTCACTGCTAATATACACCACCACAAACAAAACACCATCTTCATAATTGTTCTTTCTGATTTGGAAGTTCCTCTCAAAAATACCTAAAAGTTCGCAGTTCACGAAGCTTAAACCCCACTGGGATTCCCATGTTAACTTCTCAACCTTTCTGTCCTGACCAAGGAACTATATTTATTGATACAGAACTTACCACATATAATAGAAGAGACAGTGCAACCAAAGAATCTGACCGATCCTGGATTTTTTTTGGTTTGTTGTTTATTTTTTGGTTCATTTTTGGTGTGTGTGTTTTTTTTTAATTAGTACCACTGTCAATCTCATCTTTCAAGGAAAAAAAGCAACAAACCAAAACCAAAACCAAACCCTTCCTATTCCTAAAACCAAAACATCCCACTCATTTCTGTTTAAAGTAATCTGAACCCCACTTTTGGTACTTCTACAGAAATATTACTTCTATTTATCTCACCTGTAATACTATCGTAGTTAGTTATTCACAAAGCTCACCACTTCAAACAGGTTTACCAGCTTATATATCACTGTATCAAGTTTGTATTAACATAGTGATTCTTCCAAGGCACTTATGAGGCACTGATTAAAGTTCAGCATTTTAGATGGATTCTTAGCCTTCAGCCATCTCACGTGCTACAGTATTAAGAAGACTGCTACATCTTTGTTGTGCCTTCCTTTGTTACTCAAGTGAGCACATCGCCAATATTCAAAATTACAGGAGAATTTAACAGGATTTGGGAAATAAAATTCCTCCTTTATAAAACATGCCTTTCTACTTTCTATTTGAGCATTAAATTCAATAGTTTCCATTTATGGACTTCTTACTTCGGTTTATTCTCCAACTAATAAATTCAAAGGCACATACTTCGCCCGGTTAAACGTAACAACTTGTATAGAATTAGTGATGTAGATCAAAAAAATGAGAGAAAAGGCAAGCAAACTTTCTTCAGGAAAAGGAAGCCGAAGAGGTAGTAGGTTGAGCTGACATTTAAAGATAAGAGCACGAAAGTGGAGCTCCCGAATTGCATCTAACCCGGCAGCTGACAAGCAGGAAAGTAACAGTTGCACAGGCAAACAAAAGTATTTAAACTGAGGGGATAGAAACCCCCAACCCTCGAGTCTTCAGGACCTTTAACAGTGTTGCTGGGTTGTTTGGGACTATTTTCGTGAAGTGACAAGAACCCTCACGGTGTGACAAATAACGTAGAATGCACCATTTTCTCCTCTTCGCAGGCTCAGAGTTCAAGGCCTACAAGAAGGAAGCTGCTCCGGCTCCTGCGCGGTGCCGCGGCCAGGGAAGAGCGGGGCGCTTGAGTCGCGGGCGGTGGGGTGGCCGTGCCCCGGGGCCGGGGGAGGCCGAGAG
>WEKX01002560.1:431592-498158 GCA_013390025.1 Pitta sordida | reverse complement strand
GCGAGGCCCCTCAGCCCCGGCCCCGGCCCTTCTGCTCCGGACCGGGGAGTCCGGCCCTGCCCTGCCCTGCTCTGCCCTGCCCTGCCCGGTCCTGCCCTGCCCTGCCCTGGCCGGGGGTGCCGGGGGTAGCGGGGCGTCTGGCACGTCCCTGGTGTTGGGGGCTGCAGGGGCTCGGCTGCCCCAGGCCCGGGTGAAAGCCCCTGTGGGGTGGGGAAGGCGGGTGGCTCAGGAGGGAGAGGTCGCGCTTGTCTCAAGCACCCGGAGAGAGGGCACAGCCACCTGCCGCCCCGGGGACCTGGAGCGGTGGCCCAGGAGGTTGTGGTGAGTGGGGGCTGTAAATGCCGTTTTTAATAATAAACATTTGTACTTGGGGTGCTTCGTGAGTTTTTTGGGGTTGGCACTGCTCAGTTAATTTGCAGAGTAAGGAGCTGCTGAGAGCTTCGGAGTCAGTTTCAGCGCCTGGGAGGAAATGGTACCTCTTCCCTCGTGGCAGCATGTGACACGACCATTTATTCTGGGCTTCCTGCCTCTGTCAAGTGTTGGTGTTTTGGGGTTTTTTTCACCTGTGCATAAACATGTGCTTTCAGTTGTCGAGTTACACACACGTGCATTCTGGTTCCACCTTGATATTGGATGGTACGCCAGGCTAGTTGGACTCATAACTGCTCCCACAGAGCATTTTGCACATCTCTTATTTTTCTAATTGCGCAGTTCATGTCAGACTCGTATAAGCTGAGGCATTTTGTTCTGTTTATGCTACTGTGTCTCTGTGCAGCCACAGGCCAATGGCCTGTTTGCTCTACGACTGCAAGTTAAACTTTGGAGGGTTGGATTCGTTGGTTTCAGGTTTTTGGAGGAAAAAGGGAACGGGAGAAGTAAGCATTAAATTCCCATGACTATTCCTAGCAAATCTGAAGCATTTTTAAGTGTGCTTATGCTCCCACTGTTGAGCACCAAACAGACCTGATAAATCTGGAGTACTGTCATGCAGTATAACGAAGTTTATGAACATGTACACACAGTTAATTTCACAGAAAAGAAATATTAAGATAGTTCTACCATATCAATGCACATTTTTACTGAAATTATCCTCTTTCACTGACGTGTCTGTGTACCTGTTTGACATAGTTCAGAATCTTGCACGTATACAAATCTACGTATAGACTTAGTCCACATGAAGTCAGTGGCTTAATTTCTGTTCTGTGTGGCAGTACATCTACAGGCTCAGAGGAAAACAAACTGTACTTGCTAGTTGTCTAAAGGTCCCTATTTTACAAAGAATATTATCCAGTAAAATTTGTGCCAGCAGAGCTTCAGTGTCAGTGGTATGAAGAGATCACATTTGAGTGGTCACGTTGCAAGCCATGAAATGGCTTTTGTAGAGCATGGTGTGGTTTGGGCACAAAGGTGATGGGGGCAGGTGGGAAAAGGATGGCAGTTATATGTACAATAATTTCTCATTTTGAGCATGATAGAGTGATTCCAAACTGTATTTACACTTAATTCGAACTGGTTTTGAAGGATGTAAAGAAGTACGTAATCAGAAATGCCTGGGTTACTGGGACAGAGTGACTCGTAAGCTTGTCAGTGTGTCCCACGGCTGCAGCTCATCTCCTGGCCTGCTCCCATTGCAAAGGAGGAGAATCAATGTGCTTTGCATGTCTGCTTTATAGGATGTGGTTGGAGTGAAACGGCTTGTGCTCCAAACAAAGTTCATGGATATCTAAGTGCATGTCAACAAATTTAGTGAAGCTTGAGATTGTCTCTAGAACAGGCAACTGACTCTGGTTCATGCTTAACCTAGCCTGCCTCTGGAGTGTAGCCTAAAACATATTATTACACCCCTCAAGACAAAGCCTGTAATCTTTTTTTGTATTCCTAATGTTATTTACGCAGCTTGGAAAAACAAAGTCCTGGATTCTTTGATGGAGGTGTAGTGGCTCAGGAATAAAAACAGGAACTGGTTTGAGAAAACAGCATTGGTTTAGCTACATCTCTGATACTTAACCATTCTTCCTTCAGAGTCTGGACACCACAGGCAGTCCTGACAACTGTAGCTCTTCATTATGTACTGGCAGTGCATTATCGAGCAAGAGGAAACATTCCAAGGGAGTCCCAAAATAGAAGGCAGTTAAGTACGTAAGTCCAAGAATTTACCAATACATGGAATCCTGAGTTCAGCTCGTGCCTCAAAATATGTGTGCTATTTCTTCAGCCATTATTCTGTTAGCTCATTCCTGCACTCCATTAACATTATAGAAGACGAACTGAAAGATGTCAGTACTACTGATTGAGGCCTTTAATAGTTCCTTTTCTTCAGGCTGTGTTATTAAAGTCTTGATTCCAAAGGCCTGGAAAAGTGATAAGCTGAGACTTCCAGTGTTCCTGATGTGAAGCACACCTTGTGAACCCTTTAGATAAATGTGCAGGACACTTCAAGCAAAAGCTAGGGTACTTTTTAGAATAGTTCTAGCTATTCACAATTCAAGTCAGCTTTGGGATAGTATTTAAGTTCTTCCACTTAAGAATAAAGAAAACTGTGTAAAAGAAATGTAGCCCCAACATTAGTTTAGAAAACCCCCACTACCACCACAACAGATTTTTAATTATTTGTTATTATTTGTTGGCCCTGACTTCTAGGCGTAGCAGTGTTACTCTTTTATAACTGTTCTAAGCTGGATCCTTTGAAAACCTTATGAAATCCTGGAACTATAAGGCACAGAAAAAAATGAGATGGGAGAATGTATATCTTTGCCTTCTTTGTTTGTTTACGTCAACCTCGAGATGTTGAAAAAATAGTGTCTTAATGAAGAATAGTACTTTGTGTTCCTGGTCTGCTTCTCAGATTGTTGTGGGAATAGGAGAAATCTTTGTTTTGTAAAGTTTTCAATAATACATCTGACAATAGTTTTAGGAATGTCTAGGTCACCTTAAACTTTGAGATAAAAAATAAATCAATATAATAATCTTTTTTAGACCAGCTGTTTGCTGATGTTTCTTAAAGGAATTGCCCAAAAGGAGAAAATAAAAAAATGAAGAAAAAAAATCAAACGTGTGGATAGTTTTCCTTTTCTGAAAACTCCTGTCTTCCATAGCACTTGTGAGAGGTTAATTGCCTGCCTGTCAGTCAGATTGGTCCAAGGGAATTCCATGTAAGAGAAGGCTCCTGAGAGAGAGCATGGGAGCCCTCTGAGGCCACGGCTGATGTACCACTGACAGTGAAGAGCACCAGGTGATGACGGCTGAAACAGAAAACTAAAATGACTGTGTAAGTTTATTTAGCTCTTGG
Organism: Pitta sordida; assembly: GCA_013390025.1. NCBI lineage: Eukaryota > Metazoa > Chordata > Aves > Passeriformes > Pittidae > Pitta > Pitta sordida. The sequence continues at coordinate 494,869 of WEKX01002560.1, read as the reverse complement.
GATTCTTACGAATTTATATTCTTAAACTTTGTTACACTTTTAATGACACAAATAATCATACAAGTTTTGAGTGAATTACTGAGATGTGTATAATCATAATCCTCCTAGCAATTGCTGCACACTTTCTACTTAAAATTTGTCTTCTGTGTTTACACACTATTACCAGGGCTAGGTGTAGGCATATAATCACCCAGCCAAGTAGGCAAACATTATGAGGAGTGGAGTGCAACAAACTTTTATCTCGCTGTTTCATTAATTCTGGATCCTGGGAAGACCTGCAGTCAGAGCGAAGAGAGCGCTCCAGGGGAAGGAGGTTCATTCCTTTTATTGCTTCCTGTTTTTCTTTTCCATCTTTCTCTTACAAGGAAAAATTGCCTTATGCCAGTTAATGTCAGTGGGACCTTGTGGAGAGGAAAGCCCTACCTGTGCAGAACCAGCTGTAAGATCAGACCTCATTTCTCTAAACAAGATCAACTTGGATTATTTGAAGTAATAACAAAATGCTTTATGTCTTTATGTTAAGGCTGTGAGCCTGCAAGTGGATCAACGTGATCGATCTCTACACCTGTGCTAAGTCCCAGTGATTCTAATTAAACTTGATTACAGGATCCAGCTTATCATACTCGGTGTTGTTTGTGCAATGAGCTCTGCCCAGATGGACTCTTGTGCTTTCATTGAACTCCACTGGTAACATCAAGACCTTATTTTCTAACAGTGTAGACAAGAGCTCAGTCCAAGCAAGGCAACCACACCTTTTGGTGGTTTCTGGTCTCATTGCTTTATTTCTATCAGCTGCAAGCACATTACTTCAAATGATGGCTAGTGGAAAGTAACTTAAGTTTGTTGCAAAAACAAGGCAAGATGCATTCAAGAGTGATTCAAAATATCCTGTTATAAAGAAGGCTGATTTTTCTGAAGAAATGTAGGTGGAAATGACCTAAAGCTGCTCTGAATAGACATTAGAAAATTTGGGCTCAGGAGATAATTAGGGTGTGCAACTTTCCGTGATTCTAGGAAAAAGAAAATCCTACAAAAGGCTTTTAAAATACAAAACAAAGAGTTTCACAACCCAGCTGAAGTCCCAGTTTGCATTCGGAGGAAAGGGAAATGTATTGCAAAGGATGAGTCACACATGGACATCCCCAGGGAAATCTTTGCAAAGCAGGAGCTTGAAAGGCTGCTGCAGGGATGTCTCTTGAATGCTTCTAAGGTGGAGTTTGACCTGCCCATAGGCAGTGTGTCACTGCCAGACTGCAGCTCTGTGGCAGTGCCCAGCAGGGTGTCCAGAAGACTGAAGGTCGTGGTATTCTCTGTATCGTGGTACTGACACACATCTCACCTTGTGTTGTGGAAGTTGATGTTTGTGACTCATAAACTTTTAGTTGCACTCAACTGATTTTAATTTGCTGTCTTGAAATCTACAGTGAAGACTGACAGGAACAGGAACTAAGTCCTTTGCAAGAAAACGTTTACAGTTGCAGTGGCATGTCTGGGGATACAGCATCTACATATCAGCATTTTCTTCAGCTCTGATATGTTTGTGGACACAAATAACTATGTCAAATGGTCCTGGAACAGACTTCATCAGCCCCTCAGTTTTAGGTGGTAATGATTTTTGGTCATGATTAACTTGCTGGCTATTTTTTCTCTTCATGTCTTTATCTCTTCTCAGAGACAGTAGCCTGCATATGTAACTCTACCCGGGATTGAAGTCCTGAGTAGTTATTACCTTGTACTTAATATGCAATGTGTCCGAATTAAAAGGGCAGATCTCTCTTCGTCTAATGAACGCTTAGAACAATAGAGTTACCTGGCAGGTTTAGAGCTTCCTCGAATTGCATTCTTCTTACTCTGCTGGGGCATCCCCACGAGAGAAGTGAGCTTAACAACTTTCAGAGAAAATGACAATTGCATCAAACAATATCAAGGGGAAGACCCATTCCAAAAAAGTTCTGATATCAAATATGTTGCTGTTTCCCCTTCTCTCTTCCTTGTGTTAAATTCCTGTCTTCCTTAACCCTCATTTTTTTTATTCTAATGCTATAGCTAACAAACACTGTCATGTAATCTACTACAGCTTCACATTGCCCTGTGGTTCAGAGATGGCTTGTTAAAGTGTATTCCACTTAGTTAAGCGTTATTTAAGCATGAGGCAGTAAGACTGGCATCTCTTTTTTCCCTCTTTCTTTTTTTTCTCCTTTTTTCCTTTATTTTTTCTTTCTTTCTCCTCCACCCCTGGAATGGGATGGTCATTATCAGACATACACTGTTTGGGATATACCTTTTTAACTAGCTGTGACTGAAACGTTCATGCATTTCAGGTTCTTCAAAGGAATTTTCTCTTTTGTAAAAGAATCTGCTGTCTCTCTCGTTGTCTGAAAGAACCCACAATATAGAAAGGCTTCAGTGAGATTTCTATACTGGGAACTAGTTGCAAAGTTAATTGTGGAATGACTTTTCTGACTGGAAAGTGAAATTATTAATTAAATTCTTATGCTGTGCTTCTCTTAGTTTGCTTAGATCCATAGATGCCAGTGATTTTTTTAAGTGTATGTAATACATTTTCTTGTAAGCAGTTAATGCTATGGTTTTTATGTTCTAGAGCAAACACTGGAAGTCTAAAGAATTAAGCTGAATCAGTTTAAGTTGCTTTGATGTACCTTGAAATGCTTTCACTGAAATTCCACACTGTCAGTCTGGCCTCGGGTTTGAACCATTTATTGTAATCATGTAATGAAATAGAAATATAAAACACTTCCAGGATGATTTGCTGTCTAGCAGGTAGTTTAGAGTTAGTGAACTTTTTTCTTCTTTATGAGAAAAAATGATGCTAGAAGCTACTGCAGAACATTTGGAAAAATGTTTTGGAGCCTTGATCTGTTCTCTGTATCTACACTGTCAAGGAGCAGTGAGCCAGAGGCAAACACTGAGGTGGAGTTAACGGAGCAGAGGGCTGAAGGATACTGAGTTGGTACTTGAAACACCATAATCTGAATTTTCCTTACGTTCATTTACCTCTGCCCACTGCAATGTTGACATGGTAGCTTTCATGAAGGCAGTTTTTACATGAGTGCTAGAAGTGTCTGCAGCTAATGGAGTGCCTCAGTCAGTGTGCTCTTGTTCTTTCCCTCTTCATGTGTTTGCTTGCTTCGGTCTGCTCCTTGCACACACTCCCCTACTGGAATTAGTGCAGTGATGAAGCAAAGCATGAAAATGAGGTGTAACAATTTAAAAGCAAAATGAAAGGTTTACCCTCCTCCTTGTCCTGTATTCTTTCCCTCCATTCTGAGACCATCTAGTCGGCCTTTGAGCTGCGATGTCCTTAAATGACTGATTGAGATAAGAGAGCTTAGATTAGTTGGACCTGTGCTGAATGTGGTCATGATAATGCTGGACATGATGGCAATTCATCAATGGTATGTCTTCTGTATCTTTGGAACCATGGCTGAATTCAGTAAGACAGAAGTGCACAATTACCTTAATAGCTGCATAAACAGCCTAATGTTTGGGTTTGGTTTAATTAATCATGATAAATAATAGTAGCAGTTATTAGAAGAAAGCATCACAACTAGACATTAAAAGCAGGTATTTTCCCCATGAACCTACACAAAACAGTAAATTCAGTTGTTACTTATACCTGCTAGTTGATTTGACATTAGAAAAGTGCAGTAGTAGGCAGGATAATAAAATTGTATGCTGTATTATGAGGGTTGCAGACTTTAGATACCACAGACAGTATATTATAACTTGTTTTCATAACATTCAGGTTATCATACTTATCAATCAGAAATATGAATATTTCATAAGCACAGTATAACAGACATAATTGTAAAGAAAAAGGTGAAGCAGAGGCCAGTTAGGGATTGCCATTTGCAGACTGTCCTTAACTCTCCTTATTGCTTCCCCTTTTCCCAGCAAATCCAGTATTTAAGAAGGATTGTAAGACCCATGTAATCATTGAGGATTTACTTTGTTGGTGCCTCAGAGCTGCCTTCAGTAACAACAGTGTTGCTTTGTTTTTTAAACATACACATCACATTTACAAGGTGCAGATAGGTGTTATCAGGAAGTATTTTGGATAGTAACAACTGTAAATTTCTGTTTGAAATGAACATCTGAAATTTAAGTGGACGCAGGTTCAACTTTTGTCCTTACCCTGACAGAAGGCACTACGGCCCTCTTAGATACAACTAATATAAATTGGGACTCAAGCTAATGAGGTCAAGCCTTTTTTTCTCTTGTGGGTTCTTAATTCTCAAATTGATATAAAAATATAGGAGAGTTCTAAGTATATAATAGTGTAAGGTTCAGGCGAGGGTCAGATAGTCTCTACTGGCCAAAAGTTCTGGTGTCTGTGTTGAATAGAGAGCACAGTACTCTGATAAACTGCTTAATATTTCTTAATGCTTAATGTTTCTGAAGATTAGTGGGTGTGGATTAATTAAATTAACAGTTTAACTGAAGTGCTTTAGAATTGCAGTTTACTTCACGCTGTTTGCAGTTCTTTGCTGCAGTACAAACAAAATATAGAAACATTAGTTTATATTTCTTTTTCATTTGCAACTTCCCTCTTACTTGCACAATATGCAAGGGCACAGTATTTTTAAGTGTCCTTAGCATAAAAAGCTAGAAAAAATCGGTAATGGAAAAGGTGAATTAGGGAAAGAGTCTTTATAAATGGAAATTTTAATATTAAATTGCTCCATCTAGTGGCAATCTGCTAAAACTGCTTTTGTGCTGTACCGGGTTACTATCCTTTCGTAGTGATTCTGCCTCTTAAGATTTAAGGATTGAATTCTTCTTTTGCATGGGAAATTCTTTACCAAGGCAACTCCACATTGTACTTGTGACAAGGTACAATCTTTGATTTTCCTTCCAATTTGTTCTGAGCAGTTTTACTGTTTGCCTCAATGGAAGCAGTCTCTTTGTTGAAGAGTTAAAGTACACAGTGGGTTGTGTCCTGAGTACACCATGCCGAGATGCCTCTCACCTTCTAACATGAAATAAATGTCAGTTGCACATGAGTTCATCCAAACCTTAACTGGCGCTGATACTGTATTTTTCATAATAACAATGAACTAATTGGATGATTTGTTAATGTCAATATACTTTCTAAGCAGTTGGCGTTCTTATGCCAATCAAGGCAAAAACACCTATATTTCCCACTTCTATGAAAATAGGGAGAAAATTCAAAAGGAAAATGTTCAAGGAAAGGTTTAATCCAGACATCTCTGATGTCTTCTTCCTTTGCACACCTTGAAAAGATGAAAAGCCAAAAAGGGAGGGAGCTCTTGAGGAGACGTGGGTATTTCCTGGTGCCCGCTGCTGTGATCCCTTGTGCAGCGGGTGTTAAGGGGAACTGAGGTGCTTAAGATTGCAAAACCACAGAACAATGTATCAGTTTCAGGGCGGTTGCTTCGTGGTGTTCTTCTGCTTTTGAATGGAGCCCCAAACTGTGCAGCCAGCAGCTGAAGTCCTGCAGAAAACAAAAAATATTTAAAAATGAGAAGCAAGAAAAATGTCTAACTGCAGTAGTCTAAAATCAAGCTTAAGTATTAGGTTAAAAAATAAAAAGCTGGCTGTTCGTGAAAATGCAGCAGGTGAGTTTGACTTGCTGACTCTTCTGATCATTTTTCAGTTTTGGTTAATCTGCTACATAAAAAAGGTATACATCTTTCATTTCCTGGTAGATTAATTCTCCCTCCTTCTCAGGCCATGTCTGCATACTCCTCTTGTGTTAAGAAACTTCCCTAGATGACTCCAACAGTTGCATTTTATTCCAACACTGTTGTTATTATTATCCACTTTAATAATGGAACATAGACCTTGTAATGCACTTTTCCAGACTTCCTTTCTTCAATTAGGTTGATCACTTAAAATTGCAGATCGCTATTCCTATCTTCCTTTCCCAGGCAAATGAACCCATTAAACATCACAGTTGCATAACTTCCCTCCATGCTAACTGAAGTTTCCTGGTAGCATTTTAACCTCAGCTGTTACACCTTTGGCTAAATTTCCACTGTTTAAAGTACAAGGTAGTACATCCTGATAATAGTGCATGAAGAAACAACTGCTGTGAATTGGGACGATGCTTTATCTTAAAACAGTAAAACAATTTTCTTTGAATTAAGTAAAATTAAGTAAAAATATGTATATGAAATCTTGCTTTCAAGCCTGACCCAAAGAGCAGCTGTCTCAGCAACCAGTCTCTTAGCGTGTGTATTGAGGGACAAGATATTTAATGTGTACTCTTCTATTTTTCTCAAATTATGCTCATCAGAACCCTGCTTTTACTCACATGCAGTATAATTAAATATTTGGTATTGACCACTTTTTCTTTAGGCTTCATCTTTGCTGCTGTAATGCTTCCTTGGTTTCTAGCAGAGTATGTCTTTCAAAACATGTTATGGGTGTATACAAAAGTGGTGGGCTGTTTTATATTTTTGCAGGTTACTGAAGGTATTATTGATCTGTCTGATCTGAGTCTTTTCTCTGAACAGCTGCCATGGAACAGTTCATGACTTGCAGAGTGGCTGGGTTTTTTTTTTAGCATTATTCTGAACTTGAAGAACTTGCTTTTCTCCCAGATTTCTAGAGACTTTTTATTTAGACCAAGGCCTTGAAGTTTTGGTGCTGTCGGTCTGTCCTGTGGCATTTTGGGTTTTACATTGTTTTCCATGTCAGGTTGCTTATTTCAGAAGCTTAATGCTGGATTGTGTGACTTAATTTTGCAAGTAACTATTTCATGAAAAAGTGATTCTAGGTCTCCCAGCATGGCTAACCTCTAAATGTTGTCATTTTGGATTGTAATAAAATCTAATCTTACTGGTTATTCAACCCTTTTTTGTCACATAGTTGCTTTTTCCCCAAAAGAAACAGGTACAGCATTTTAAAATAGGGTTTTTTTGTTTTGTTTTTTTTTTAGTGTATTCTTACCATTAGTTCAGTCAGGTTTAAACCCTTCTTAAACCTTCTTTCATATGTTTCTTAGTGAGTATCATATTCTAACTGCTGTGGTGTTTCAGTAGTTGCCTTCTCTAAGCTAACTGACTATAACTCATTTTCACATCCACTTCTTATCAAAAATAATGTCCTTTTTTCTGGTGTGAACAAAGAAAATCCGCGTGTCACTTCTTGTCTTAATGCATATTTCCATAATGACAGATTAAAAAAAGCATTTTACTCAGGTGTTCCACTCAGGTTTATTTTGGTTTGGGTTTTTAACCTCTGTCTTCAGGAATAATTTCAGTCCCAGTATTGTAGCTAATCTGAAATGATTTTCATTACATCTCTCCTGGGGCTGCAGGACGGACAAAGGACTATTTTGGTGCTCCTGTCCTTTCATATTGCTACCAAAGTAGAAGTCCACATTGGAAGGCCTTTTTCCCATCTATCAACCTCTCCATCTCGGTCTGTAGTGATGTTTCTATGAAACTGTGGATCAAAGCTTTAGAAGCAGAATATTTGAATGGCATTCTTGTTGAGGACAGATGGAATCACATGGTATGTCATTAGCATACCTGTGCATCCACATGGAGAAATCCTCTGCTCCATCGTGAAGGTGACCAGTAAAATAGTCTGCTCAAGTACAGAGTAGAAAAGTGGCACTGCACTTGACTTTTGCCAAGACTTCACATAGTTCTTGTGATTATTGCTAATGTGAGCTTCCCACTGTTTCATTAAACATGGCTGTTTGTGGCATCCTGTTTTCTTTAGCAGATTCCAATCATAGCAGTTATTGTCAGTCTTGACAACTGGCAGCTGGAGATATGAACCAGCAATAGCAGGGGAAAATGTAGGTGTTTAAGGACTCTTAGATCTCTCTTATCTTTTCAATTGCCTTTTTTTCCCCTGTTTCTTTAAACTGAATTGTGTCCTGTTATTCTCCCAAACTAGAAATGTGGACTTTAAGTTTTCTCTCCATTCCTGTGAGTAAAAAATTAATTACAACATGAAATGTGATTTGGAATAGAAAAGAATAAGGGATTGCAATGAAGGCACAACATCCACTAGAAGTAGCATATTTCAGTCTGCTTTCTGAGGTTAGTACTAGATTTGTGTGTCAGAGTGTAGAACTGGAGATTGTAGAAAGCTCCAACAGAAGCACAGGTGGTGCTTCTGAGGCACATTGGTCCTATTTAATTACTCTTTTCTGGAAAAATCTATGTATGGTGCCTACAACATGCAAGATGTGAAATTTAACCTCTGATTAAAGGGCCCCTAAAAAGTATTTGTGGCAACTGACCTGAGAACTATGTACAAATACAGGTGATGTATGTATCAGTTATGCCTTGTGCAAACCAAAGTTGAAAATTGGGAATGACTGTATTTGAACCAATGAGGAGTCTGGAAGGCTCCTGCAGCTGAGTCATATGATCCTGTATGTGAACAGGTAACAGACCTCTGTTATGTTACACAGATGTACCTGGATGCAGTGTCCAACAAGGCTATAGGAACTGCGGCAAACTTACTGAGAAACAGAAACACCACCTGTGGCTTTCTAGCAATGAGGTTGTTTCCTAAGGCTGATGTGGTGCTTTGCCATGAAGAGTGGAAAGGCTATGCTTAGCTTAGTTTGAAATTTGCCTCCTTTAAAGATAACATTATATCGTATTTACTTGTTGTTAGACAGTAATCACATACTTCTGTGCATATTCTCCTGCAAATGGGTTTGCAGCATTTTCTGTGTCATACACTTATTGTTTGCTGCTTTTAGGTCTATTAGAAATGCTTTCCTGTGGCTCACCTACATCATTGTCACCATGTAGGTTGCCATTCTGCCAAGGTTACATATCTAATCTTATGACTATTTACTTCTCTTCCACACAAGAGTTGACTGGAATGGTCTCAAAGCCAGGGTTGTGGTGCTCAGGTATTAGAGTCTACCACTCATGTAAGGATGTGGAAAATCGTGGACTCTCAGCCTCTGAAAACGGATATAGTATCATGCTTTTCTAACTTAGTAAAAACTTGAAGACTTGGCAAAAATAAATGGGAATTAGTTTACTGAGAAGAAATTAGTGAGACCTGAGAGGAAGAGCCAGGGTAATTGCCAGCAGGTCTGTTAAACTTTGATTCTAAGCAACCAAGGAATGGCTCTTCTCATTACTTGTGTTAAGTCTCTATGGTCACTTGGAGAAGAACAGTGTGATAAATAACAATCCAAGTGGATCAGTACAATCAGACGTAACATCTTGCTTGGTTTCACTCTTTGATTGGATAGCTAATTAAGTATTAAAGGGGATGTGGTAGAGATTGCATACCTTTGTAATTTCTGTTTCATTTCATTTGGAGTGTGCGGTAGAGAATCTGTGCTTTTCAGAAGGGTTTGACAGCAGCATGCAGAGAAAGGAGATTAAACTGCAGCACACAAATAGTGAGTGGGGTTTTGCCAGTGCAGAATCCCCAGTTTGAATTGAGTAATCAAGGTTAATTGGACCCAGTATACACAGATCAGCAATTTTGGGGCTTGTGCCTATGTGCATACGCTTTAAAGGTGGTACTATCACATATAATTTTTGTGAGATTGGCCAATTATTTATTTTATCCATTAAGTCATCCCTTAAGGAATGGCTGCAGATAACTTTTCTGTTCTGAGGTTCCTAAGTGCCTAAAGGCCATAGAATATTGTAAGCCAAAGCATGGGATCCTAGATAAAAAAAGGACTTCATTCATAATGCATTTTTTGATGCTTAGCATTAGTGAGTTGGTACCCCACAGAATGTCAGCTTTGCTCTACAAAATAGCCTGACTGCCTGTCAACTTCAGAAAGCTGAGGAGCAGCTCTTTAGCATTGCATAAGTAAAAGCAGAATCAGGTTTGTATTTCTAGAAAGTTCATTTGTAGTAGAGAAAATGACAGGAGAGGTGGCTTTTTGTTTCACCTTGTGGACAGAGATTAAGAAGGTAAGGCTTTTCTCCTTACAGTGAGTTCTCAGGAGGCAAATAATTTATATTCAAAAGTGCCAAACTTTTTTTGGATCAATTAGAGACTTTGCCCAGAACATGTTAATAGCTCTTCAATGAAGAAACAATGTTCACATCTCTACAAGGTGGTTCACCTTATCTAGGATTTTTTTAACCAGTATTGTGAAGATACATGTGCCCAAAATACCATCTGCTGGCTATTTTTCATACCTTTCTGTTTTTAACAGAAAGTTGAAGCCCTCAGTTGATTTGATGTCATTTTTGTAAATGGAACAAACTTATTTAATCACCTCAGTAAAGCAGAAAGAAAACCTACTTTCCAAAACTGCGTATTTTCAGAGAGAGTGGAAAGCACTCAGTGGAGACTTTTGCTAATTTAAACTATAGAGGTGGCAGTCTTGGCCACTCTTTTCCCCACTAGGGTGGGAATACAAGCTTTTCCATTCCCTCTTTAGCCACACATTGTATCACTAATGCCTGAATGGTAGATGCAAGAATAAAGGAAGTAGCTGAATTACTGTGCTCTTTTAATCTTCAACTATTGAGATTTCAGAAATTATGCCAATTAGAAAAATTGTAACTGCAGTTTTGGCATTCATGCGAATTAAATTTCACAAGTGCATTGAATTTTGTGTAATGAGTTTCTAACAATGGTTTTAATTCTGCTGGTTTTACTTGGTCAAAAGCCCTGTTGAAGTCCCCCATAAGAACTCCAGGATCAGCATGTAGAATTTGCTTCAGTTCAGTAATTGTTTTCTTTTATGCGACTTTTTAGAGCGCTCTGACAAGCAAGGAATGAACAGCTTATCTTATCAAGATTTATAGTCAATAGCTTCCGTAGTCTTGTGAAGAAGACATCTGCTGTGTGAATAGCAAGGTTAAAGTGATTGCACATGAAGTAAATACAAACTTCAGCCAGTATTTCATCCTGAAAACCAGTCTGAACAATGCTTAGATAACTTCATGTAATGGAAGCCCTTTCATAATCCTGACCCCTATACTATTTTGTCAAATCCAAGGTCAGATAGAATTCAAAAAATGAGCTTTATTTGAACTACTGTAACCATGATTTCACAATTGTAAGCATTCTCTTAAATAAAAAAATACATACTACTATTTTTTAGTGTGCGTTTGGTTTTTTTGGTTTTTTTTTAAATTCTCATTTAAGTCTCAGAGTTGGGTCAGTTGTAATAGAAAAGAAAATATTATCCATTTGTTTAGGAAGTATCTTCTAAACCATTGCAGCTGCAGACAAAAAGAGTTCATTTCAAATTGATTAATGTGCTATAAGTATCTGGAATTGCTTGGTGTAGTCACTTTGTTGCTTTCTCATCTCTCTGAAAAATCAAATGAAGCATCTGAAGATTCCTGATTGATGCTGTCAGCTTTGTACTGATATTACAGTGTATTTCAGGAAATGTTCAAAGTGGGGCAATAATTTTCAATCTATTTTCAAGTGTGCTGCAGTAAAGTTTTTCTATCAGATTATACAAAGTCCATTTCCCAAAGAACTGCACATTTTTATGTTGTGCATTTTTTGGTAGGTGCTTTTACATATAGACATTTATAAATATGTATGAGAAAATGATGTATGGGTGATACTGCCTACTTCTGTTGTACCCTGCCAAAGTGCATTTTTTTCCTCCATAACCCATACCACCCCTTCTTCTTATATACAAACTTTAATTATGTTATTTTCTTGGAAGCCTTGTGTAAGTTTGTTTAATTTCATAATGTATATACAAATTTTCTAAATCTTATGACAGAATTTTTCAAGACCAACTCCAGTAATTCATGGGTAAGAATGTTAATGTAGAGGAATCTGTAACAAAGAAGATTATTTTCCCCCCTAAGTAGGGAATTTAGACAAGATAGTATTAATTCCTACATTTGTTTTATTCTCAGCTTGCAAGGAAAGCAGGAATTACGTTAGATTTTCAGTTCTCCAAAGTCATGTGGGTATGATTTGGCCAAAAGAAGTTCATGCACCTAAGCTGTATAAAAATCTTACTGTTGATTTGGTTTCCTCATGAAAACATTCAGTGAAAGAGAAGCATAGCCTTTGGTATCCATAAGCTGTATGTGCAAACTCTGCAGGAGGTCTTGGGTTGTAATAAAGGTGAAAGTACAGAAAACACCTCCAAGTCTCTCAGGAAGCCCCTCCAGTTCCAAGCAGAAGGGCTGCTTGCAGTGCTGCCACTGCTGCTGGCCAGCACCACTACCCTGAGCTCTTCTGACACAGCTCCAAGAAGCTGAAGGATGGGTTAATGCTGCTTGAGGTACCATTAATGCATCAAATGTTAAAAGTGGATTCTCACCTACAGTGTTGTGGAAAAGTCCATTGCTCTCAGCAGGAATCAGGAAAAAAAGCCCCTTCTCTTAAATTGCACTCTGAAAACTGCCTGATACAGTTTTCGGTGTTCTTCTGTCTTAGTCCAAAGTATAATAGAATACAGTGATCCCTGGCATATTCACGGCTCGCGTATCCGCGTATTCAATTAACGGTGGTTGGATTTTCAGTGAGTTGTGAGACCGTGCATGTGCCCAGGATGTCCCAGACCCCGGATTTCGTGGCCAGGAAGCACCAAAGCCTCTTCCTCCGCTTTAATGAGGTGCTACAGTGCGAGCCACACTGCCAGGACCGCCCCTCCAGACCTTGTTAGTGGAGGGTGCTGTGGCTACCGCACCCTCAGTTGAATACATGTGAATATAATACATATATATATATACACAGTTGAATATTCATGGGTTCAGTATCTTCACGGATTTCATAACTCGCGGGACCCGCTCAGACCTGACCCCCAGCAAATTCCAGAGGATCACTGTATTCTGATTCAGGAAAAAAATAACAAACAACAAAACACACTTAAGCTTGTACTTAACTTCCATTGGCTCTAATGAGGTTAAAAATATACGGTAAATTCTAATATGCTTAAGTATTCCCACTGAGAAAGTACTTAGGAAAGATTATTTAAAAATACTAATTCTGAAAAATTGAATGCTGACACTCTTAAAAATTCATTGAACACATTTTGTAAGAAGTATTCTGCTGTCTTGACAGCAAAGCAGTTCTGTCTTGAAAGTCTCGAAGTGGAACAGAAATACAGTGAAAGTAGTCTCAGGTTCATTGTAATATAGACCTTAAATGAGGTCTTCTAATGACAATGATTTACCAAAATTATTTATTGTAAGTAGCTTAAGCAGTAATGCAAGTGAATATTCTTTTGCAGTGTAAGATTGCTAAATTGTGTTCAATTCAGTCTCTGCTTGCTTCCTTATTGCTGCAGTGAACTAGGCAAGGCAGTTACATAATCAAGTCTTTATTGTATTGGTGTAATTTGCATGTTTTCTTTATTGTTTCCGAACCATCAAAAATTATTATGAAACCCTTATTTTCATGCTGGATGGATGATTGAAACTGCTGAGTGAATTTTTCCATGGTATTTTGGGGTTTGCATGATAAAGAACTATCCAAAGGCACTCTAGTTTTGTCTATTATGTAGATAAGTATATTTTCCTGATACATATGCCGTCTGATTCTTGTTTGCTGAGGTGATTTTGTGCCAAAAAAGCTATCAATAGGGCTGTAAGCTGAACACCTTCCTTCCTATGAGCTTTACTTGTACAAAATTGACATTACTTGCATTACATGCCATTGTTTTCAACTTGACTACATTTACAGGGTTGTGCTTTTTGTAAACTTGGTCCAATGAGACCAACTACAGCGTAAAAGGAAAATCCTTTTCTTGAATTCACTGTGAGTTGAACTAGGCTTACAGTGGCACTTATTGAGCTCCACCATGCTGCTTGAAAATTTGGTCTTCGAGAAGAAAGGCATAATCAATACAAAGGAAAGCTTGGGATTTTTATTTTTCTATTTAGATGTGGGGGAATGTCAGTAGTTTGCCTAATAAGGTTGTTACTGACAAGAGCAGCTCTGATCCTATATCTGAGTGTTGATTATCAAGGACTGTCCCACTGTGTAGTGGTTTGATTCTGGTCGGATGCCAGAGATTCACTCACAGCGACTCTCTCACTTTATTCCCCCCGCCCACCAATACAAACAAGGGAAGAGAGGAAAAGAGAAAAAAACCTGAAGGGTTTTTGCTACAGCAGGAATGAGGACTATTAGAAATCTTTTACTGTCACAGGCAAAACAACATTCTAAGGTGGGGGTATAAAGGATTTATTTCTAAGAAGATCAGAGCTTAACATGAGAAGTATCATCTTAATGGCAACCTTCTTCCCCACCCCTCTGTCTCTTACAACCGATACCACATTCCCTCTTGCCTCCAGGAGACAGGGGGGCCAAGAGTAGGGGAAAACCAGGCAGTTGGTGTTTCTCTGCCGCTACTCAGGGGAGGAGGCAATTTCCCTGCATTCTATGGGGTCTCTCCCACGTGTTCTCCCTGTGTTCTCTCAATTCCATGGGCTGCAGGGGAACAGCCTGCTTCATCATGGTCATCACCCTGAGCTGCAGGGAGGTACCTGGAACACCTCCTCCCCTTCCTTCGGCCCTGGCCTCCTTCAGTGCCCACATTTGCTGTTACAACTTCTCACAGCTCTTCTCCAGCAGCCATCTTCTTCTTGCTGTAACTTTTTCCTTCTTAAATATGTTATCACAGAAGCATCTCCATCTCTCCCGATTGGTCTGGCCTTCATCAGCAGCGGGCCCAGCCAGGAGCTGGCTGGCATTAACTCTGCCAGCTATGAGGGAGGCTTCCAACAGCTTCTCGAAGAAAAGGCTCCTCCATAGCCCCTGCGCCTTGCTGCCATTAAAAAAAACAGCCACAGCAAATCCAGCACACACTGACTTATGCTCAGCACATATCAGTGTGTGCTCTGTGTGGATTGTGTGCCCCACAACTCTCATCTCTTAGGTGCTCTACTCCTGTTCTTCTCTGGGTGTGGCTAGGTTTGTAAACAAAGTTAGTAGTTAAAAAAAAATCTGCCTTCAGTTTTAGGTGCTATTTTCTTACAGATTGTTACAAAAGACAGTAGTTTTCAGTGTTCAGGGACTTGCAATTCCTCATTCAATCTTCATTTACAGAATGCTTCAGAGTTTAGCTAAGGCTTTTTTTTTTAATGTAGTAATGTATGGCACTATTTTTCTTCCAGTTCTCAGATCTGAATGTGTTTCTTTTTCTAGACTAGGGAGAATTAATTCCGTCTAAAATTGTCTTCTTTTTATTTTTTAATTAGGCCTGGAAGTGTTTTGTGTGACATTGTAGTGCTTCTTCCCCATTCTATTTTTGTTTTACAAAGTGTCATGCTGAGTCTGTTCTTATATTTTGTAGTGTTTGCCTTTGGTCAGCACCGTGTCAATGCAAAGCTTTAAAAACAAAATACTGACTTTGGGAGAGAGGAAAGGCTGAAAGATTGGCCCGTGTCAATGCAAAGCTTTAAAAACCAGGACCGCAGTCTTATTTGGGTCCCGCGAATCCCGCCCTCCGTGTTGATTGGCAGCTCATTAATATGCAAATTTACCCCGCACCCTCGCACGGCCCCCCTGGGTTTCAGCACTGCTCTGCTGTGTATTGGTGTTAGCGTCGGTGCTTCCCGGTGCCTGCAGCCACCCCACGCAGGGAAAAACCCCTTTTCTGCTTGGCCGGGGACACTGGTGCGGGGAGCCGCCCGTGCCGCTGTCCCAGTAGCCCCAAGTGGCCCCGAGGGGAGGTGGGGGGAGCCAGGGCGGCCTGGAGTGGAGGGGCAGAGTGGGGCCAGGGTGGCTCACCACAGGCAGAGCAGTGTGCCCGTGGTCCATGCGGCATGGTGTGGTGGTTAATTTGAATATTCATGATTGCCTAATTGAATATTCATGCGTGCCAGGTCGCACATGCGCAGTTGCGAAAAGGGGCCTCCTTCATCGCTGAAAAATCACACTGCTAAGATGTGAAGCTGCAATATGGGGGGCACGAAGTGGAAGAGGGCCGACGGTATATCTTTAATTTTAAAATTATAACAGTAGTCTCATACACAGTTTATATTAGCACCTCTATCAGCACTGAACCACCTTCTCCCAGAAATACACCTTCCAGACTTCCTGAGGAGATGAAATACTTTCCTTAAGAAAGCATAGCTATTACTCCTTGTAGAGTCAGGAAACTTTGCCTCCTCTTTCTCCTTCTTGATATGTCCTGTTCTCCTGGCTCTTTAATTTGATGTGAAGAGTTCCTGCACTCAGGCAGCAAGGAGACAGATTATGGCAGAGGCCAGTCACTATTATGAGAAACTTGTAATGAGCTGTACAGCCTGTGGAGTTGTGGATGGCATAGAAGGGAGACACTTAAAGACAGTTTTCTCAAAGTAATGTCATTAGCCTGGGATCCAAGGTTAAGAGATGAGAGAATTCTCAGTCAGAGACTGGAACTTGCATCTTGTGTTTGTTGGAAGCTTTTTTCTTAAAGGTTATAGAGTGTATTTTCAAGGAGTCTGGTAGCTAAGCTGTAGTAACCTAATCTGTCTTGAGTTTCTATCATTACTGCTTGCAGACTGTGAAATAAATCCCAAGTGGCAGTTCCAAATGACAGTAGCTGGGAATATCTGAAGGTAACTAGATTTTATCCTGTTTTTTAATTCTGGAATCCTTGCATAAGTAATCCTCTGAAATCAAGTTGTTTTCACTGGGGTAGTGCATCCAGAGCTGGCTAGAAAATTCCATTTTCCCCAAAACCTTTCCTCTCATTACTATTTTAAGATTAAATACGAAATTGATAGAGGCACAGCTCCTGGGTAATAAATTTGCTTTCTCCTTTGAAAGTATGTTTTGGAACTAATGATTTATAACACTATATAAGAATAGGAAATACATTTTTGTGAGATTCCTTAAATAACTGGATAAAGCTTTTGTTCTGGAAGGAGGAAGTATGTAGGTATGCAGGAGTGAGAGGGAAAGGGAATAATAGGTCCTACCAGAGTACAAACTATGCAGGAACAGAGTTATCAGCAAAGTGGAAAAGAGGAATCAACTTTGTTTCTAAGGAAAGTAACTCCCAGGAGGAAGCGAATGTCCATATGTAATACCATAACTGCTGATGTGCTGTTACTTCCCACAGCACAATGGAAGTTTAGCGGATTTTGTTTCTTAAAGTGGCACTCATGAAATTGTGGAAATGCTCATATATTGAAGTTAGTACAGGGCATCTATTAATATAATGAGTCACCTGCAATGTGTATTTTCCCGTGTTATTCATCTGCAGAGGATGAGATGACAGTAAAAGAATCTCTTGCAATATGGATTGAATGGGAATCATAATTTTCGCTTAACCACACCTTCTGCCAGACTGAGAATTATCAGTATTGAAGAGGTTACAATTTCTGAAAGCAAATTTTAGCCTTACTTTATTGTCTAGCTACTAGCTACCCTTACCTAACCCGTGGGTATAGACCTACATGTATCTTGTTTGTTCATTGTCTAACATGTTGAAATCTGGGTCCCTTATTTTAGCCAGTTAAAAGGTGCTGATGCATTCGTGTTGCCTACCTTGAAGAGGCAGGAATAAATGTTCTCTTCTTGCAGTCTGCTGGGTGTTTATGTGATGAAACTTCCTCTGACTTCTTTCCACTAAGGAAACCTATGCAGCAAGGTGGAGGTGCTGATGCCCTGGAGCCACGTGTGACATGGCCAGGGAAGCCAGGCTTTAATTGATATGAAGTTCCATTGATAAGTATTTAAGGCTGTAGTTATGCTGCTGCTGTCGCTTGTAGGAAAGCTAGGGTAATGTGAGGTATGATTTCTGTCTGCTTCATGCTAGTAAAAGTTTTGTGTACACAAACTTATACTGGCCAAATCATTGTTGCTGTAATCTGTTCTGTGCATTATGGCTTAATTGATTAAGGCACATCACTGTTGCATTCACAGTAGGAGGGTTTGAGAGTATCCCTGCATTGGAATACTTATAGTAAAACTCCAGCATGAGCAAATGGCAGGCATGGTTCTGTATGAGGCACTAATTCTTATTTGCTCGTGTTGCTGCAACTTCACAGTGAAGTTTGAGGCGCTTGCAAACAGAGTAAAGGAGAAATTTAAAATCCCGTGATATCAAGGTTTTTCTCTTGCAGCTCTCACCAGGAGGCTGCTGTCACAGCTTTTTGGAACAGGTGGATTTCTGAAGTGCATCCATGTAAAATATGTTAGTTGAACGCCCCCTAGCTGAAATAATTTTCAGAACATGGCTAAGACAAATGTTTTCAGGGGATTCCAACATACAGCTGGGGAGAGAATCCCACATTCCGAGTTTCTCGTTTGTTGATTTCAGTTCAGCCAAGCAGTTACTCTAAGGATACATTTATGTTCATATACTGATCCTTGTAGAAAAGTATCTTGCATTAGGGAAGCAGTCTTCGTTTTTTACTCCTTTTACTTAGGTTGGTACAAATGTGGAAACAGGAGGCTGTGCTTGCAAAACTTGTCTGAAAACTAGATTGCAAAGCCATAGAAGCATTAATATTTCAGAGCCAAGTTAAGCAATCTTACAAATACAAGTGTTGTGAGCTCTGTGCGTTCCCTGGTGTCATGCATTGCACAAACACTTCTCAAAGCAAGAGAACTCTGCCTTTTCTATTACTAAACTGACTGATCTTTGAATAAGCCGGTAGCATGGGGTTTATCTTCATCAAACTGGCCATTTCAATGTAGGGAAAGAAAAGAAAGAAAACCTCTTTCTATGTAGTTAATAATTTATTCCGTTATATACACACAAGGGTGTTGATTCTTTCTGTTCCTTGATCAAGTTGCTCAGTGTACATCCGTCCACAGGAATTTCACAGACTGAATGCGTTCAGGAAAAGTTTTGACATACCCAATTGATGAATGGTTCCTATTGCCCATATTCTCTCTATCTCCATAAGTCTCATTTTTATATCATGTTAGATAGAAATACATGGTCAGTTTAAAAAACCCAAAGCTACACAAAGTTAAGCATCTTGGCTGATATGCTTAACTGCTACTGCATTTTGAACAGGCTCAGCTGTGAGAGTTTCTACAACCATTGAAAAAGTGATACTTATCTAGAAAGAAGGTGATAGGACTGTTAAAATGACCACACAGCCCTTCCTTTGCAATACTGACATCACTGCTTACACATTATAGGACAGATTTTTGAGGATGAGGTAGCATCATCACAAACAGCGCTGGGTTGTTGTGTAGCCAGCCTCAGGACACTGGTGCGAGCCCATGTGGAGTACAGGCTTTGAAACTCTACTTTAAACGTGAAGCAGCACACGTGTAAAAGTGAGGTGGCAGCTCCAAAGGGAAGGATCACAGCGCTGCCACCCTCCCCCTGCCTCCAGGACCAGCCCCAGGTCCCGAGCTTGGTTTCAGCGGTGCTGCACGGCTTGGCACGATCCCTCACAGTCCCTGACAGCCTCAGGCTGCCTGCAGGATTGAGGGAGCGGTCTCCTTCTCTGACTCTTCCCTGGCTCTGACTGCTGGCCCTGCCTGCCTCGTTTGGAGCTCCTTTCTCCCCTTCCCTCGCCTCCCCTCGCTCACCCCCACGTCTCAGAGGAGATATTTACCCTAACATCTGTATAAAAAAGAATTCCTGGGTTCCTGGGTTTGAACAATTTTTTTTTTTTCTGGAGGCGCTTGGCATTGAAAGATGCGAGCGGGATGGCAGCGGAAGCTTTGCCAGCACTGGCAAGCTGGCCATGTGTGTCCCCTAGGAGGTAACACACCGGGGAGTGCTCAGAAGTACATAGAGCCCTGCGGTGCCTCCTCTGCCTGCTGTAGCTGCCACAGCGGTGGCAGCCAAAGCCCGGGACTTGCTTGGGAGGTGGCATGGGCTCAAGAACCCCTTTGTCACGATTCCTGAGGACTCCCCAGGCAGGGACAGGGCAGAGGAGACACCCTTCGCTTCCCCAACTGCTCGAGGAACTTCTGGGAACACTTTGCAGCTGCTCTGGAGCTGAGGGGATGGGGCGACTGGGCCAAATTTGCATATTCATGAGCTGCCATTCTGCGGGGACGGAGGGCTGCGTGGAGGGGGGCAGGACCCATGGTACTGTGGTATTCGAGGGCTGACTGTAATTCATATGTACTAGTTTAGTTAAGAAATATATTTGCTGATAAAACACTTGATACATAGACTTGAAAAATCAGGCAAAATATTTTAACTAGGCATTAGCTTATATGTATTAGTATTGTAAATCTTGGATGTGCCAAACTACAATGATTATTATCAAACATTAAAGAATTACCTACCTGCACTAAAATTAAACAAAGAGGATGCAAACTGTGAATTGCTATATTAACATTTCTGAACCATTACTAACTAATTCCATATAATTGGTATTTTGTGTCAAAGTATCAAGCCATAACAAAGGAACAGAGAAATAAAAGTTTAAGCTATATTAGTTTAGCATGTGTTTAAATAATTCAGCCAAATTACTTCTGTGTTTAGCTAAATAGATAACTATAATAATGAAAGCTCAGCGAAAGAAATGGATTCAACACTTAAATACTTAAATTCATGCCAGGGTTTGAGTGTATACACTGGGTTGGGATTTTGGCTTATCCCTACAGTTGATCTGAAGATATTTGTTTGGATTCTGATTCTTAAAAAATCTCTAATTCTAGACCCTTCTGTAACAAAACACCAGTATGATGTCCTTCTGTTACAGGCACTACAGACTGCTCCCATTACAAACAGATGGGTTATCTAATACTCATTAGTGCCTCAACCATGAGATTTTGTTGCCGTTAGAGTGTTATCTATCAGAAAGGAGAACTATTTGTTGCTTGTCTCATGCTTTAGTATTTCATTCTCTATGGATTATCATTAGAACAGAAAATTACAGCTGCAGGAATGTCTTAGTTTCAGGAGGCAGAAGCTTTTTATTTTCCCTGTATTTTCTCATTTCAAAATAAGTGCTCCATGGTGGTAAGTAAAGAACATGGGCATTGGAAGAAAAGCATCAAATATCTGATAACTTAGTCATTGTGTTTTTAACCATGGTGGAAGTTCCTGTTCTGGTTGCTAATTTAAAAGTAAGTTCTCTTAAGTTCTATCCCGATACAGTAAAAAGAACTAACACTTAGAGTTACTGTTGGAAGTAACAATGTGATTTTATGAAAGACCACAGAAATTGGGGCATTTCTTTCTTTTTGCAACCTATTTTGTGAAAAGGGAAAGAAAAACCAGAAAACTTGGGAAATCTTGACAAATCAAAAGTCAGAACGCATGAGGTTTATTTTCCTGCAGAGAGGAAGAAGGTTGGCCATGATTTTTTACCACTGAGATATTAGACATTATATTATGAATCCACAACTATTAAAATTATTGCAAATCTAACTCAACTCTGCAAAAGTGAACAGTATTTGCGGCATGGAAGAAATGTTAACAGTAGCCCTCCTGCTATAGTACTCTAACTGAAGCACTTGCCTTAGTCTCAAGCGTGGGCTGAAGAAGAAAATGTTCAGGGAGAATAGGTGTCTTAGAGAAGACAGAATTAAATGAGAGTTTTATGTCTATAAGGTGGCTGCTCTTTGGCTATTTTCCTGTAATAAAACTTTAACACAGTGGTAACCACAGAACTGTATTTTCATGGTGCATCTCTTGGCTCTCCCTCTCACTGTTGTGGTTTGTATTTCTAGTGGGAAATAGATCATGCAAAGAAGCTTGCACAGATTTGAGGAAAATTCCCTCACTTGACCAAGGAATGTGAATGGCTGAAAACATGTCAACGTTAAGCCAAACCTGTGTAGGCCAAATTCAACCGGTATGTGCAGCATTACTAAAGCTGATGGAGGTGTCTCATTTGCATAGTGCATGCAGGAGTTTGAGACTTCACTGCTCCAAGCTGTCAGTCTGCTCCTTGCAGTCACCACCCCTGAGACAAAGCTAGCAGAACAAGATATGTGAGTTTGCATCTCTGCTTATCTGCTTTCCAGCCAGATGGATTAAAGCAAACTCAGCTTCACTGTTCATGTAAATGAAGATGTCAGGTTTGGAGTGACTAGAGAGAGATGTGGACTTTTACCTTTCTGCTGTCCTTGCTTAAGGGGACAACCTTTTGCAGACAGAGGCCACTGTTAAGGGCAGCAATACTCATTTGCACTAATAAACTTGTGGGACCTTCTCTCTCCAAGCTGTAAGTTTGAATTTTGTTCTCAAAGTTAACAGGCTGAAATAATATTTTTCCAATAATCTTAAGGAACAGTTTTTTAGGAAACTCCTAGCATTTAATGATTACTGGGATACCTGATCTTGGATTTATATCTAAAGCTTTTAGAAGTTTGACTGTCTCTAATTGCCACTCTTAAGTGACAGTTGGATCATCATATCTTGTATCTTTAGCAAGTCTATGTGTTTGGAAGCTGCTTGAGATTTGACCTTGTGTAGCTGCTTTTTAAATTACTCAGAATCATTTCATAAATCTAATTAGCATGTGATAAAATCATTTCAACTCATCTCATTTCACACTGGTCCATTAGAGTAACCCATGACGTTCTGTCTGTTGTTATATATTATTGTTGCTTCTATATCAATGCCCTAAACAGAAATTATATACCAGTGTTTATAGCAGTATTTATGTTGGCCAGCAAATAGCCATGTTTCTCTTCTGAGTAAAGGTAAGCCAAGCCCTGCAAGGAGATAGGGGAAAAAATAGTCTGTGCTGTGCTTTTAGGAGACACCATTTAATCAGCTAGACTAGTTAATAACTCTTCCTGCCTTTTTATTTGTCAAGGGCTCAATATTTTTTCAATATGAGATCTGCTTCAGTGTTCTTTAAATGGCAGTTTATAATTAATGGTACTTGAGCGTGTCTCTTATTTCAGAAATTCATACAACATTCTTAGTTACAATTTATACATGATTTTAAAGTATAATTAATGTTCAGCTTTACAAGATATATGCAAACAGATATGCAAATTTGGAAATAAATATGCAAACATATAAAATGTTGTTGAATTAAGTAGTCCTTAACATTTTTAATGAAATCAATATTTTATTCATATTTTGCACATAATTTTGAGTACTTAGTGATTTGGTAGTTCTCAGACTTTCGTGGACCATGGCTGCAGATTGATTCTCTTGTGGCTCATCTTGTCTTCCAGTCTCCTGAACCTCATACCTTCCTTATGGAAAAAAGGAGTTATTCCATACCTCCCTAAATTATTGAGATTCTTTTCAATTATGATGTGTAGATACTTGAGATAGTAATTTTAACCTGTTATTGAAACAGTTGAAAATACAGTAATCCCTCAAATTTTGCGGGGGTTAGGGTCTTGTCAAGGCCCACGAAGCCCATAATCCACGAAGATAGGTGGCTCATAAATATGCAAATAACCCACACCTGTTGCCATGCCCCCTCAGTCTCAGAGCACAGGAGGGTGTTTCCAGCATCTTCCACACCCTCTGACAGCACAGGGGAGCGAAGGGAATCTCTTCTGACCCCGGGGAGTCCATGGGCTTCCCTGTGGCAATGTTGCTGCTTTCTCTGCTGCTGCCGCAGTGCGGTGCCAAGCCCCTTGGACTCGCAGGGAGCCACAACGACCCACTGCAACCCACCAGGACCCACAGGGACCTGCCAGGGTGCTGTCATTATTCCCTGGAGTGCCCATACCGGGGCTGTCAGGGTCCCTCTGCCCCAGGGCTCATCATGCCCACTGCCCATGTGTGCTGGGAGCAGGGTGTCCCCCTGAACCCCAGGAGCAGGCAGAGGCATGGTTCCGAGCCCCTCCCAGCCTTGTAGGGCTTTGTCCGTGCCAGGGTTGATATGTTTTACTTTAGATATCGGGCAGATTTGCAGATTTGAACTAAGGTCCCTGCCCCAAGATGGCGGCCAATGGAGGAATTGGCAAAAAAAGCAAACTGTTTAAACTTAGGGGGTGCAGGGCTTGGTAACCACAGCTTGGCTCAGTGCACTTGTGGCTCAGGGTGCTTGTGGCTCACAAATTGGGGTGCTTGGGGCTCAGGACACTTGGGGTGCTCATGGCTTGAGACGCTCAGGGCTTGGGGGTGAAAATCCATCTGTCCATTCCCTACTCCACAAGCAGTGCTAGCCCTAGCCTGAGCTGGAGCCGAGCTGACCCGAGCAGTGGCAGCATTGCCGGAGCCCAAGCCCAAGCTGAGCCGGAACCCAAGGCTGAGCCCAAGGCTGAGCCTGAGCTGACCCAAGCAGCAGTGGCGCTAGCCTGAGCCCAAGCCTGAACTGAGCTGAGCCGAGTGGCAGTGGCATAAGCCTGAGCCGAGCTGAGCTGAGCAGTGGTGGCACTAGCCTGAGCGGAGCAGTAGCAGATGAGCCCAAGCTCGAGCTGAGCCGAACAGCACGGGGACTTGTGCTCCTGGGCGCAGCCATGGCGGCAGCACCACCAGCTATCGAGATCTCAGCACAGCCCCAGGATGAGGAGCTGTAATAAGCCATTGACACCATGTTATAAATCTTCCCCAGCATGTAACCTGTCCAACACTCAGAAGGCAGCGAACTATGGATGGTGCCCAAGTGAGTGAGAGGTGCTGCCCCCCCACGCTGCATGGTGTGTCAGTCCCACCCCTCAACGCAGTAGAGGGACTAGGCACGCACATACGCGAAAAGCCCGCAAAGAACCAAGGCACCTTTATGGAGGAAAAACCTCTGAGATCTAAAGCCGTGATAGGTGAAGCATTTAGAAGTGAGGGATTACTGTAATATTTATGAAAACTTTCATATTGTATCACATTAGAGGTCTGTCTAGACCAGTATCCTATTCCTAGCAACAATAAACCCCAAATCCCACATAGAAATATAAAAATATACATCAAATATATCACCTCAGTGTTTTTCCAGCTACTTGTGAGTCACAAAATGCTTATGGTGTTTTTTCTATGCAGTTAGTTACCGTCCATGGAATTCTGTTTCTCATGGAGTTCTCTCTATATATGTTCTGTCCCCAGGTGGGTTGGTGGCACACAAGTTTACCAGTGTCTTGTGAGCAGCAGAGATCCCAACCCCAAATATAATATTATAGATGTGGTCTAGCAAGTGATGAGTCTCTATTCCCTTCCCTCAGTCTGCTGATTATGGTTATTACCACGGTCTAGGATGATATGGGCTGCCTTCATCAGGCATCTGGTGAGCTCACTGCTGCAGACAAGGACATTGCCTCACCTGCCCCAGCCCCAGGGAGTGGACCCTGGCAATCCCTGCAGCTCCAGACCTGGAGAATGCCATCCTGTCTCAGGAGCTCATCTGACTTAAGACCTCTGATGTGCTAGGGGTGGTTGCTCCAGTCAGTGCTGTTGTCTGTGTGGAAACCAGACCATTTCTTCCTACCGTGAGACAGTGATGGCTCTGAGTATTTTGTATTTGCCTATCCTCAGCACTACCCTCAAACATGTGACTCAGTGGCCTGACATTTTCTTTCTCGGGATGCAGGAGGCTATTTTCACTGCTATTTGGTACTGGTAGCCCCTACCTGTATAGTCTTATCAGTAAATTTGCCACATGATTCCTGGCTCTGAATGCTTGCTTTTCCTCAGCTTTTATTGGCCACAAACTTTATTCCTTTATTCCTCAAAAGTTTTACCTCAAAAGGACATATTGTTAAGACACCAAGACAATCAAAGGATAAAGATGTGTGGAATTTTGTATTTAACTGATAAGACATGAAAATCCTCAGGGATCCTGAGAGAAAAACAGAGTTCTGGATGTAGCTGCTGGTAAATAACTAGGTATTAGTACCAGGAGACTCATAGGTGTTTCACAATTGTGACAGATATATAGGTCATTATAATGTAGCGTTAGATTGAACTAGGAGGTCAAAAAATACTGGTACTTCCAACTACCCTCTTTATAGTGTAATAATGTAATGCTTGCTGCGGGGAGGCACAGGAAGCACTTGAAGGGTTTGGTGTTGTAAAGGCCGAAGGCTGAGTAGCAGGCAGTGTGCAGGGACAGGTTTCCATTCTGCCTCCACTGCCACCCAGTGAATGAATGTCTGCCACTCCAGAAATTGCTGGAACTAGCAGTTTCTTCAGACACCTAAAGTCCTCCGTCTAGATTCTGGTGTTAGATAGGATAGCTTGGACAAGTATTGACTTACCTGAGCATACAAACATAGAGTGGATGAGTGGGGCACCAAAAATTGTGTTCTAGTCACAATGCACCACAGAATGCAGGTGTACTCTGTTTAAATTCCAATTTCAGAACCAGAGCCAATGTTACATTTTGTAATTCCTGTACAGATCCTACAAGGTCACTGTCAGTAGAAGAGCAAACGTGGTTTCCTGTCCTTGTTTTGCAAGATTACTAATCAAGATCACATGGCTACTTACTTTCAAGCATGTGTTGTTACCTCAACTTACATGCATAAAGAGCCATGCTGAAGTCTATGTTGTTGATTATTTAAGACTTGTGCATTTTAATAAAGTATGTTGGTTTGGTCACTTACATTTTTTCAATAATACCTAGAATATGTTTAATTTAGTTTACATCGATGCATAAGTAATCAAAATCATAATACATTCATAAAGAAATATCACTTAAATATATATAGACATACAAAAGGCTGTTTTTACCATTGCAAACTGCTATTTGTGGTGCACTGTTTTGGTTATGAGATGTAGAAATATTTTACCTGCTCCTGCAGGTGCTATTTCAGGGAAAGTAGTGCTCAGGTATTTTTTTGAGAGATATTGATTCATTTATTACTACAGGCATAGAGAGGGAAAATCCATATTGCTCCTTCCCTGCACATCTGTGGTAGTTTCAGAGTTTTCAGAATATAATGGAGTGAAAGCAGTAAGAGCCTGATGTATTTAGCAAACAGAGCTGTGCAACGCCCTCTGCCTTCGTACCAAATAACCTTGGTCTTTAAAGATGGTATCTGCGCAGTCGCTCTGTTCCGTATGGTTTTTATTCTCCCAGGATATTTCAGCACTGGGTTCTTGCAAGATTTTGTTTCTGGAGGTTGGACTTCATTTCAGCTGACAGCCCAATCCCCTCTTCATTCCATTGTAATTGTTTTTTGAATTGTCTCAAATTCTCCAATGGATTTATCACAATCTGAAAATTAACAATGGCCTCTTAATTGCACAAGGCTGTGTGATTCACAAAGTCCTTACTTGACTGGTGCTGCTCTTCCCCTTGGTTCCAGCCAGGCAATCTTATGTGCTTTTTGAACCGGTGTAGAGGAAGAAAAATCTGTACACAGTGAAACTTTTTCTTCCTGGCACTCCATCAATTGGAAAGCAATCTGAGGCTTTTCCATAGGCTGATGTATTGGCAGTAACTTTAAAAAAACCCCAAAATATAGAAACATGATTTTTGATTATGCTATAAATTTGGATTATTTCCTTCAGGCAGGCGGAAGGACATGCCAGCTGGACTTTGTATGTTGGCTGTTAGAAAGCTTTAGGAGCCAAAATTATAATTAGCTCACTCATATTGAAATATGTTCTCCCTAGCTGTATAATTTTTTTGCCAGAGCCTGATACAATTCCTGAAAGATGCAGTTACCCCAGCACAGCAAATATGCATCATCCTGTTGGCATTAACCAACCACCTGTGCAGTGGCTGTTGCAGTGCTTGCACAAGGAGATGATCCATCTGCTACCTGGCATGCTTCAGGGATGTGCCAGTGCTGCAGGGACACACACGTGTGCAGAGGGCACACACGGGCTGTGACCACTCCCTGCACTGACTGCAGGGATCTATGCTCCAGGCAGATGGGGGATGAATGCTCAGAATTGCAGGAAATGCTTCTAAACACCAAATCTGAAGAAAAGCAGGGCTAGTTCATCAACAAACCATCAGTGCAAGAAAGTTGCTTGTATTTCAGCAGCACCTAGTTTTATGTGTTGTGGAGTGGTACTTCAGACATCCCATTGAGTTCCAGGTGCCACCTATGCAAAATGACTTATTGTGTGAGTGAGGGACAGGTAGGCACAGCTCAAAGAAACTTTATCCAGGAACATTGTCAGGAATCATGGACTGCAGCATAGGATGTAAAAATCTGCCAGACATCATGGGTACCTATTGGGCAACTAAAGTCTCACTAGGAACAGTTGAGCAGGCCAGTGCGAGGAAAGCTACTCTGGGAATGGTTTCACTGACACGCTTCGGTCATGGATTTTAGCATACATATGTCCAGTGTGAGAACTGGTCAATGCCTTCTGCAGGTCACCCGATTTGAGAATGAAGGACACTGAGACATTATAGCAAGTGAGATTTCATAACAAGTCAGACACAGCACTGCACAAAGAATACAGATTCTCCTGCTTCACAGTTCAGTGCCATCCAGTGGGTCTTTTCAGTTTGAGCTGAAATTGTAACTAATTTTTCCCACCACTGTTTGGACTGTTTATTTGCAAGATGGATATTTAATCATAATAGAGGTGGTAAAATGCTTTCACTGAAAGTTCTCTGAGATTGTTTGGTTGAATCTTTTACTTCCATTTGTTTTTTCAGGGCCAGGCAGAGGGATCTGCCCTGATGTGCATGGCAGGGGCTGCAGAGAGCTCTCATCGGGCAGCAGCCGGACACCCTGCAGCCTGAGCAGCATTTTAAAGAGTCCTAGATACATTTCTTTTATTTATTATTTCAATGTAAAACTCAGTAATATGTTCCTGAATTGATTACCTCATTATATGGACAGCCTCACTTCAGTTTGTCTCCCCAAACTGGTGTTGGAACTGATTGTTTGCAGACACAAGGAGCAAATGTAGAATCATATTCTTGCAACTACAAATCAAATTGGGTATTCTGGTAGAAAAAAGAAGAAATTCAAAGCTAGAGTAGAGGAAAGAGCTCAAAATTAATGGACCATTTACTCTGACGTTTAAAGGCAAGCTCTATGAGGATGATAATAATCCAACAAGTTTTTTTCCTGGATATTGGACCTGATGCAAATTTTTTAAAATGCTCCATGTTTTTCATCTATTGAAAGGTTAAGGAAAAATTGAATTGAAAACTTTCTTACTAGTATTCATGATATTCAGAGGGGCAGTTTAATGCGGATTTGACTTCTTAAGTAACATACATCCTGTATCTTAGTTTTGCTTAGATTCCTGAATTCATGCTAATCTCAGTTACCATCTCTAACCCCACTTTTTTCACATAAGAAGGATGAATATTGTAAAGTATTCTACTACCAGATAATATTGAGTCTGAACAGAATGAAATGTTTAGAACTAGAACTCTAGAGAGTAAGCATGAAGTTATATTATTTGAAAATTACTATCGTTTCCATGGTGAAAAATGTAGAAGGATTGAACTACAGTTTGTAATTAACATCTATAAAATGTTTTATTTTGGTGGACCATTTTCTGTTTTGAAATAAATAAAATATAAATGAATGTGGTAACAAATATGAAAGGGATTAAAACTTGAAACCTTTACTGTTTGAAAAGGGGAATGCTCAGGCCTTCGTGCTTCATGTTCTGCAAAGTACTAGTAGCTGAACTGTAAAATCTTAATTTTCCTGTAAGTTACACAGTGACGTATTTGCAAATGGAGTATCTTTTCTTTCTCTTTAAATCTGGGTTTGTATTATGAAAACAGTTGCTTTCCACAGTTTTTATTGACCTATATCTTCATAGCTTAGCTAACTTTTTTTTTTAACTATCTTTTCATAAAAATACATGATGCCACAGTGAATTCTCTTGGTTGGTCATATTTTGATAGAACTGCATGTTGCCAACATAATTCTTCTTATGCATTCAAAGATCTCCAGTAAGCAGAATACCATGGTAGCAAATACCTGTTTTGTGCTTTTTTTAGGTGGGTGAGGAAGGAGGAATATGAATTTGTTTGTGCCTCAGACCTGATTCTAGCACCTTTGTTCAGTACAATAGTAGTGATAAGCTGTGTCCCTACTGATTTGCTACAGAACAACTAATGTAAACAAGGATCAGTAATCCTGCCAGTTTAAGTGCAATGCCAGGCCTTGTTTGATTCCTACCGCTTGTTTTTAAGTAGGTAAACCAAAGGAAATACAGTAATCCCTCACTACTTCACGGCTCGCTGTTTGCGGGTTCAGTACAGTGCTTTTTCCCCTGTGTATTTACCATCTTTATCCTATTTACTGCTACTTTTCAGGTTTCACTTATTGCAGCATCTTTATGGAACTGACTCCCTGTGATATCCAAGGGATTACTGTACGTTTCACTAGGGCTATTTGATCTGAAGTGAATTTGCTTTGAAAATACTTTTGCTTTTTGAAATTTGTCTGCTCTGCTGTCTTTGCCTAGAAAACCTATAGTCCTCAGGCTACTTTGCCAGCTGAGGATATCCATACTGTAGCAGTTAATAAATGTTGATGCATGGACTTACTTCTTGACCATACACTTACCTCAATGACCCACTGTAGACCCAGAGGCTTCAGGGGTATCAAACTGAAAAGCATTGTCCTACTTTAATATTTCAACTAGATCATCTGCAAACTCTGGCTGGTGGTGACCATGCCATAGGAGCCTGTAGAAATCTGTTAACTTCCTTCAAATGCAGGTGGTTAACCAGTAGCAGTTGCTTAAATAGCATTATATGTACATATATGGGGAAAAAGAAGCTGGAACTTTGGGTAGGAGAAATCTTAAGAGTGAAAACTGTGTCACAAGAAAGGTAAAGCTACACACCCATACAGAAGTTCTCTGTATCATTTGGTGGCTTGAGTACAGAGAAGCGGCTGTGTGGAATAACAACCTGTTGTTTCTCTGCACTTACCTTTGAGTAAAAAAGCTCAAAACCAAAAAAATGAGGCGAAATGAATAAATGAATAAGCAATGAGCTGTCAGCCGAAAAGAAGCAACAAAAAACTAGAAAGGGAGAAAAGTGAAGAGGTTTAGGTGCCAAAAAAACAAGATGCCAAAAAAACCCAGGATCTCTGAGATTGGTACAAGCAATGATCCCTACTTCCTCATTAGTTCTGTATACAGTGCATGTTGCCAGAGTCCTTTGGTCCTACATAAATCTGCAAAGTATTTTGATAAACACTGTATTCATTCCACAGGTGTGCCAGTGTGGGTAAAGGAGGAAATCATGTCTAGAAGTAGTTGTGTAGTAAAGGCACAAAATGCAACAAGAGATTCTAAACGTTCACTGAAATACATTTCTTGTATAGTGCAGTGATCAGACTGACAGTCACTATTTCCCCTAGGACTCCTATAGATCACCGGAAAACATAATTTTCTAAATTCAGCAATTATTTGTTTGATTCTGATATTATAGTAAGTGTACTTCATTGTTTTTATGCAGTGCTAGTGACATTGAGGAGAACCCATGCAGTTATCCAGCTGTACTTACACCATTAAAGAGATCATTCTGGATCACAGGTAAGTCAATTAAATATTTTGGCTTTGAGTATTTGGGTACAGAGCCTGTGGTCAGCAGTTGGCATTTGGCATGCAACTGCCTACTTTATCAATTTTTATGCACTAACTAATTTCCTTGATGTAGGGATTTGGGGAATGGCAAAATAATTTCATAAATTATAAGCAAAAAAAAATAATCTCTTTCATCTACTTCATTCTGGATAGCCATTGCATAAAAACTGTCAAAAACATATTGCTTGGGGTTCATCCCTGCTGCAGTTCCATTGATTACAGGGGAGTTAAAACAAAGATGAATCTGTCTGCTCAATTTAAATCTAATGATTGGTTAAAAAGTCAGAGGGGAGAGCTCTGTCTAAATCCAGGGCTGTTTTATCCTTGTGTCAGCATTTAATTCCATTTGCATATAAGCCTATTTCCCTTCTCTAAATTTAATTTGTTAGAGCTTGGCCCTCAGCAACGACAGAAACAACAAAGTAATTGCATGCACTATTGGGCAATGGTGCCAATACACCATGTGCTATAAAAATGTCTCACATAAATTTATGAAATGTAGTCATTAGTGACATTCTGCCTGGTAACAGCAGTATCTGGGTGTCTGAAACAACCCCCAACCATGAGCTACCTCATGGATATGTGACACGTAATAACACACATACGAAGAAGTCTTTTGTAATGTCAGCTGTTAATTGTGGCTCTTTCACCAAAGGAAATAAGATATCCATGTCTTATATGACCAATAGGAACATCCTAGAGTTTCACTGAGACGAGATAAAACAGGCTTAGTTCTTAGGCTGCGCTAGATATTATCTGTGGCTTTGCACAAGTTACTTTTCCAGTGTGACTTAGCAGGCTTGTTTTACACTGGGGAGAAGTAGTTGGCATTGTGACAATACACCTGGTTTGTTTAGCTGCTACACTCCACTGCAGTACTATTTACTATGTTCTTTTATCACCTAGCCTTAAAATGCTCAGCCCAGTCTTCATGTAGGCCTTTCATCTGTCCATTTCACACTAAAAATACTTTTCTTGTTAAACTTGCTGCATCAACAGTCATTCCAAGTTGATTGTTCTTCCAAGGGTTGAGCTACCTGCCTCAAGTGTATAGGATCCCTTGTGCTCATTTTCCCTATCCTGAATATTTGATTGCACCCAAAGGGAAGACACACAAATCAAAACATGTCATAGCATTTGAGTTTTTCTTTCTGCTTTAAAAATGATCTTTTTCATCATACATTCTGATCCATTAAAACTAACCATGGTCATAGATTCTTCCGTCTTCCACACAACTTCATGATCTGTTCAGAGGAGGTCAGGTTTCACCTTTTGTGGAAAGAAGACACTAATGCCAAGGGGTAAGTAGACAGAAAGCTTAATATAAGCCAGCAGTGTGCCCAGGTGGCTAAGAGGGCCAATGGCATCCTGACCTGTATCAGGAACAGTGTGGTCAGTCGGACTAGGGAAGTTATCCTTCCCCTGTACTCGGCGCTGGTCAGACCACATCTCGAGTACTGTGTCCAGTTCTGGGCTCCCCAGTTTAAGAAAGATGATGAGCTGCTTGAGAGGGTCCAGAGAAGGGCAACAAGGATGGTGAAAGGTCAGGGNCAACTCGGAATAACCTGTGAACCTGTTCCGAGACACTGTGCAATACTGTGCAAATAGCAGAGCCTGGAAGAGAAGCCAGATTTTCTGAAATAGAGCTGCATGGTGTGGGCCTAAGGCAATGCTATATGTATGACACAAGCTTACAGAGAGTGGAAAATAAACAGACATCTTCCCACTTTCTGATCTCTGTATTTAGATAAATCAGGTTATTTCCTAATGTATCAGATATTTTTTGATACATATTGTTCCTCAAATGGTCAGGAAAGCCCGCTATTACCTCTGTTCCTTGTTCCCATTACCTCTTGATGCACTTGCAGCGTATCCTCAGTAGGATTAGAAGGCACTCAGGACCTTTCAGGAGGCACTTACCACTTTACAGGATTAGGATAAGCCTGCCTTTGATGTTTTTGTGATTACACCCATCTGTCATAACTGAACGTGGTGAATTAGGCTTTATTTTTATTTACTGTTCTAATTATGTTTAAAAGGTCAAATATAAAAATATATTTTATCAGTTTGCCTGCTTTTCTTTAAAAATATCAATGAGGATATGTTGGGTTTTTAAGACATATGCTAATGCTGAAAAAATGAAACCCCCCCATAGTTAGAGCCAGCAAATAAAGATGTAGTTTCACCTGATTTTAAGGTTTAACAATTGTACTCCATGTCACATCCTTTCTTCTTCTTCCATCCATATATTCATTACAAATGTCAGATAAGGCTAATCCTTCATGTGACATTACTACAGATGGTTACACAGGGGACTTAAACCAGATGCTGATAGTCTGGATAATCTGGATAAAAGCTGGTAACCTAAACCAAATCCATTTTGTGTATTACTCATGCTAACAGTTAAGATATGCATAAAATATTTATTGCCCTTTAACACTTTACATAACTC
The DNA here is from genome assembly GCA_013390025.1 of Pitta sordida. Lineage (NCBI taxonomy): Eukaryota > Metazoa > Chordata > Aves > Passeriformes > Pittidae > Pitta > Pitta sordida. The sequence goes on along the minus strand of WEKX01002560.1, from coordinate 461,189 downwards.
TTTTGCTTTCCTCTTTCTATACTTTCAAGGTTTTTATTTTGGAGAGGGTTTTTCTACATCTCCTGCTGTCCTTCTACCTCAGATAATTCATGCATGTATATCTGTAATAAACAAGATCTGGGGAGAGGAGAGACACATTTTAGATGAGAATGAATACTAAGTTTATCTTTCATTTAAAAATTCTCATTGGTTTGAATTGATGGTCTTCAACTGCCACTCCTGAAAAGCAACTTTAATTCACTTTAATATGAAGAGATTAATGAAAGTATTAGCAGAAAAGAAGTAACTGCATTCTGTACTTTTGAAGAGTCTTTGAAGTTCATTGGTGAGGATGGGATCTGGTAGGAGCGTCTACTGCTGAGTGGCCTAGACCTTTGACCACTCTTGAATGTTTGGAATCCGTTTTTCTGTCCACTCAAGTACAGAAATATCCTGTCTTAAAGGATATTTACTCTGAATAGTATGTATACTTTATTTTTTCATTTAGTAATGGTGTTTGTGTTCTGAACAGGGAGATTCACAAAGGCTAGATAGTCTAAGAAGAGCTCTCTAATTCTGTGTGTGTGTGCAGGTGCACACGTGTGTTAAGCAGTTATTCACATGAGAAACTGCGACATAAACATCCTTTACTACAGTAATATAGACAAGGCTCAGAATATGTGTCATATTGGGCCATACATTATTCCATATTCTCGTGAAACAGAAGGATTCGAAGATCTAATAGGTTAAATACAATAGATATATGTATATAGTTAAATATAATAGATTTAACTGAAAAATGTCCTGGTTTTTTAAATCTGAGAATGGTAGACTGTGAGTTTAAATCAATCAAAGTAGTGAAGTGCAACTATTGTGTAGCTTTTCATCTATTGCCTATCACACTTGAGATTTAGAGTAGGGTAAGCAACTTGTGTGGGTTCCCATAGAGTAAATGAGCTGGGGTCTAATCTGATCTCCCTGTAACCCAGTGAGCTGTGAGGGTGGTGATCTGGAGCACGGTTCCGGGGCAAGTTTTCTCTGATTCTCTTCTTAACCTGTTTTGCCTCTAGTGGGTTCTACAGGAACAGGTAAGGAAGTCAAGGTCCCTGGTCAGCCTTAGCATATGGAGTACTGAGGTTTGAATGCTGGGAATTAATACGGCCTTCTGATGCCAGTCAAAGCTCTCAGGTTTACAGTACTTAGTCTTTAGCAGCATATCCTCTAGTTTGTAACATCTACCTCTCTCTGAGTCCTTACAGTTTCACTGATTCTAAAAGTGTATGGATCACACCATTGGCTTAAATTAACACAGTTTTACGTAAATCAACAGAATCCAGATGACTTAAACCAGTAGAAAACTGGTTGATCCCTTGCTTCATGTATAGAAGGATACAGCTGAGATGTATACTGCTCACTGTGGGTCAAATAATTCTTGACAAATTGCTGAAAATGTTCAGAAGAGTAGTCTGTCATTACATCTTGAAGCATACTGCAAGGATATCTGTTGCAAACCTTCTGCAAGAACATGAATAAGGACATATTGTCCAGATATTTTCTGGTGTTAATATAGTGTGATCAAATACCATCATAATTGTTGTTCATTTTGGGATCATAAATCTTTATAGTACAAGAGAGGGTAAATAGTTTGGTCTGAAATGTTAGCCAAAGGAAGACAAATTATTGCAACAGATGTGGAAAGGTGAAAGAGTTGAGTAATTACATGAAATGTTGCAACTCTTACATTATGTGTTTTGTGACAAGTGAAGGTTTTGATAGGTTGATACACACTGCATTGAATGTTATAATTAATAGTGATAATGTTATTTAAATCTTTGTAGTCAAAGAGCGGAAGCCATAACTGGATCTAACTGAAAGGAACATTTGACTAAACCTTGACAATTAATTTTTAAATATAAATTTTTAGACTGTGACTTTAAACAGTAGCAGTTCCTTGATGATTTATTTTAGAGGCTTACAAAGGTATGAAAATAGAGTAACATTCTATTATTGACCATGTCGATGTGATTCAAAGGCCTGTGCATGGGGCAGACATTTTGCTACCACCTGTTCCATGTTATAGGAAATGCCCAATTCAGCAAAGCTATTTCTTTGGATGTTTTAGGCCTGGAAATGCTATTTCAGCACTAAAAGTCTGTTTCTTGAAGACTGAAATGTCACTTCCAGAAATGCTGTTTAGTGGAGTGTGTTTGTATGGAACTGATGTCCTGGTGTAGAGAGGGTCCTGGGTTATGGGTATTTTATGATCCACATATCTCTAATTCATCGTTTTCTTTTTAAACATAACACATGTTCTAGCTGCACTGATACGGGTTCTTGCTTATTATAGTTAATGGATTATTCATCCTCTTTGTCCTTGACATAATCCTAAATATGTGCATAAAACTCAGATCATGTTGCCCATAAAAACCAATCAGCCCAGAGTTCTTCTGCAAGGTGTTGAACAGTCACCCACAGCAGATGGTAAAGATAATGTTTAATAAAGAGTTAGAGGATTAGTTGGAACAGAAATAAGCTAAGAGAAAGGGATAATTTCATATCATGTGAAACTCCATGACATTTCATGCACCCAAGGACTGATTAAAATTATGCCAAAAGCTGCTCTTTTTGGCCAGTTTGTCCTAATACTGACCCTGCTTATGTTGTCAGCTGCTGTATCTGCATGTGTTATTTTTCCACTTTGTGAATAACCCAAAAGAAAGCTCTTCTGATTCTCCTGTGGCTGGCAAAAGTAATTCTTAATTAAATAGGAACAGAAGAGATGATGGGATTCTGCTAAATGTGATGAATATATTTAAGCAACTGATACCTCAACTGAGGTTTAGAAGACAAGTTTTATAGGTAATTTTAAACATAAATAAATTTTAATCATAATGTATAGGGTTAAGCGTCGGTTTACCTTGAATATTTTGATGCTGAATGGAAGACAGAGCAGGGGATAGTCCATAAATTTTTGTCTTGTTTTAGGAGAAATTACTTTTGCCATCAAAAAAAGTAATGGAGTAAAAAAGTCTGCAGATTTTCCATACTGTATAACATTTGTAATGAAGGTTATGTTGTCCTTTAATAAGGCTCAATCAAAGAAATTGAATAAAAAGATCAGCCAGAAGCAGGTATTTTACAGTTCCAGCATGTCTAAGCCCATGGTTATCTGCCATAAATTTAAGATGAATCAGGAGCTCTGACAAAGCATGTCAGCTGTGGGTGATGCAGAAACAATGTAGGTGGAATCTACTTGTAAATGCAGTGTCCTTTGTTCTGAACACAAAATGTAAACTACTATTTCTTTTAATAGTTATGTCACAAGAGTAGAACAGGATCAAAATCTGAACTGTGTATTAACTTTCTTTACTGAGACTCCGTGGTCACTGAAGCATAAAACCAGATGTGAGCAAATCTGGACTCATTCCAGCTGAAGCTCAAAGTCACTCTTTAATGGCAGAGCGCTGTTGGCTCTTTCTGCAGTGCGGGAAGACAGAAGTATTCTAGATCAATATAATGGCTTTTGCAGTGGTGTGGGCCAAAGCTGAAATCTCTTGAAGTACCAAACTTCTTGGGTAATATCACTACCCAGGAGTTCCAGAATTCAGCTGAAATCTTCTTAAAGCTGCTCTGTATATTCCTGCACATAAGACAGTGTTTGGCTCCCTAAAGCCTTTTTTCTCATGCAGATTTTTCCTACCTTAAGTTGTGCTCCTGTTATTTCTCCAATTAGTTACTTTTAAAAATGTTCATAGGGCACTTCAAACAGCAGTCTATTTAAAATAGTCTGGATTAACATAAAAATGGCAAGACACTTAAGAATAAACTGGGAATGAATGAAACCTTAATTTCACTAAAAATAATTGTACTTATTTTAATACAAGAAGCAGGTTTAGCTAGCTCTTGTGTTTGAAAACTACTAATTGTTGTGAAATAGATTACTATAAAACTGACCAGCAAAATTATTTCCAAATTTTCTTTGGTCTGCTAAATATTTGTCCAGACCTCATTGTAGCCATCTTTTGAAATCACAGCGGCAAGAGCAAAGCTCAAGATGTCTGCCAGTTGATTCACAGAATCAGATAGTGCAGCTCAGCCAGAAGAGAGGGTCATATCACACAGCTGAGATGAGACAGAGATAAGTCGAAAGCAAGTTATGGCTTTATCTCAGCTTAACCTTGACCCAGATGCCCTTTCTAAGCCCCTCCACCCCAGCCCCTGCCCCTCACAATGTTCACAGTGCACTACAGCTATGCTGTAACAAACAGCTAGAATGAGCAAAGTTGTAGATAGGAGAAAAATGGCTTTAGAAAGGATATTTTTCATTCAAAACATGTTTCTTAAAATGTACGGATAGAAATAAATGGATGAATTTTGAAACAGAACAAGAGATTCAGGTGTAAAAGAATATTTTCTATTTAGGACTTCATATTAGTTGAATAATGATAGCAATGAAATGTATTATGAAACAGAATATTTTAAAAACATTTTAATGTTTTTAATTTCAATAATATTCCCCCAACAATAAACCCATAAATTATAACCACTGAGGAATGGGTAGGTGTCCTATTTCTTTCCCAGATTGCAAATGATTAACATACAAGTAATGTCTCCTGGCACTCAGAATGTTGTTCACCTTGTAAGTCCCTTCAGTTACTCACAGCCTGCCAATTAGGGTGTTCACATCATCCTCAAATAATGCTTTTTTGTTTTCCTATCTATATTTTTTTGGTCTTGGCAGGGAAATGTCAGAAAACAAGCTTTGTTTTGATTTTTTTCCCCTTTGTTTTTCTCAACTGGAGCCTTTTCAAAAGTTTTCAGAAATCAAATGTGCACTGCTGCTTTTTTATTCCTATTTCATCTGTAGTGGTTTCCTAAGTTGCATCCCCCAGCTCTAATGTCTCCTTTAACGGGTCTCTGTGCTGCTTTTCTCACAAGGTGAACACTTCCTTCATTTTTGCATCCGATTTATACAGTTGGACTTCATTAAGAGATTTCTGATTTTTGGTAGCTTTGGGATAAGTGAGATCCTACCACTAAACATACCAGATTTTGGATGCATTTCTGGTATGGATAGTTATTGCTCTTGATTTGGATTAATGAAAAATCTTTTTTTTCCCCTCTAAAACTCTTGTATTCAAATGCATCATTTCTTCTTTTACTTTTAGACGCATGTCCAAAGGAGGGTTCAAGTTATGTTTAAAGATCACAAGACACTAATTTTTTAACAGAAAACTCACAAAATTATTGATTGGCGCAGAGTAAGTCTCTTTAGAACACATCCTTGTGAAGATAATAACTGTTTTCTCATCCATTAAATAATAGAAAGGAACAATACTGTCTTTTGCTTCCTTTTTGGCTTGACTGGCCTATGCAAGTCACACTAAGCTTTGGTCAGTGAGAACATGGAGAAGCTGCATAAGGGAAGTATTGGATTACCACATTTTTAAATAACATCCTGTCTTGCAATCTGCTTTTTTAAAGAAAATATACAAATTGATCCAGGTTTTCAGTGAAGAGTGGTAAGGTACAGAAAATATTCCCATTCTCCAGAGGTTAAATTAGTGGGTAGGAACTGTTATCTGATGCATTGTTTGTTTGCAATTGCCAATTAATGAAAATGAAAGTAATCCTCCTGTTTTGTTTTGAACAGCTCTGTCCCCTTTTGAATTTGGGCAGGTGTTTACATATGAAAATCAAATGGAAATAAATCCAAGTATAACACTTTTAATCTTTAGCAGATAAGTATTTACCCGGGATCCAGATTCAATCTATTTCCTCAGTTGTGGTCTTGTTGGTATAACAGAGCTGTTTGTGACACTAAGTGTGGCGGATTTGATTTTGCTTTAGTTGACATTTCATAGCACTAAGTGTGCAAAATTACATCCTCAACAAAGCCTTCCTTGATGGAGCTCTTGGAGACAACAATTAAGACCTTCTCAGGCTAATTAGAGTCTGTATGATGGTTGAGTGTTTGCTTCATTATTCTTTTTGAGTATTTCACCCCTGCCCTGTTCCTTGTCAGATGCTAAAGATAAGGGGGAAGAGTAAAAAAATGTAAAGGAGAACCACAAGGGCTACATACTGGAAGGGACGTTATTTAAACAGGTCAGTTCACTTGGAAATCAAATGAATATCAAGTGGAATGGAGGATGACTGGAATAGCCATATCTATCATTGCTAATCTGGACTAGGATTTTTTCTCTATTGAGAAAAATCTCTGTTTACATGACTACAGGAAGTCATGTAAATAGAGAATAGTTTTATATATATTCATATATGTATGAATTTGCCAGAATTTGCTGGGGGTTGGGTCTGGGCAGGTCCCGCAAGTTATGAAATCCGTGAAGATACCGAACCCATGAATATTCAACTACTCCCCACCTGTAGCCACAGCACCCTCCACTAATAAGGTCTGGAGGGGCGGTCCTGGGAGTGTGGCTCGCACTGTAGCACCTCATTAAAGCGGAGGAAGTGCCTTTGGTGCTTCCTGGCTATGAAATCCGGGATCTGGGACATTCTGCGCATGTGCGTGGTCTCACAACTCACTGAAAATCCAACCGCGATTAATTGAGTACGCAGATATGTGGGCCGTGAATATGTGGGGATCACTGTATATATGTCTAATTGTCAAGCAGGGTGGAAGTTCCTAGAGACCGATTGCCTTATGAATCAATAACAATGAAGCCTTGTCCTTGCAAAATTGAGTGCCTTGGATTGCAAATCAAAGTAAGTGGGAAAACCAGGAATTAATGTTTGATGAGGTTCCTTAGGATTAAGAGTGCAGTCTGTCTTTTAAAGGAATACTAGTGTTGTTACTGAGGCAGAGTTTGGTGATACCAACACATGGCACTGCCATGCAGTGAAAAGATAAATTTAGATTGAATGATTTCTCAGTTAAACAGGGACCAACAGGGAGTTTATAATAAAACAATTTACACTCACTTTGGAATATGACACTAGCAATTTTTCTTGCGCTGAAAACAAACCATTACTGATGTATGTTTGTGACCCAGCAGGAAGTTTTCTAATGCAGACTCCTTCTACATCTATTCAGTAGTAGATGTAATTTGTCCAACTTGTCTAGCTGTATCTAATACCATGTATTATTACCGCTGTCACATTTCCCTATAGTGCTAAAATCATGGTGAAAGTTTCATATTTGTTTGGCATCCCCCAGAAGTGACATATGTCCTTCACCCTTGAAAGTTTATCTCTTAATGAATTAGAGAATCTGATTTTAGATTTCATGATAAATAGTTGTGGTATATCTCTGATTGTGAAATATTTATCAGGTAACATTTTGACATATGTAACAGTGATTTTTCATTCATATACTATAATGTAAATCAGGAGGGGAACGTTTGGCAGTGCCATAAATCAAGTTGAAAGAACTGACTTCCTTTCCAAGGGAAATTTTAGTTGCATTTAAAATGCCTGCTTCTAGAAATTATTATTCATATTATTAACAAATTAGTATTCATATTACTCGTGGTTTATTTTAGCTGTGCAACATTAGGAAAGGTTGTCAGTTTTTCCAATGTAAAGTCTGACATCTCAAGTTTCTGTCTTCTTCAAGATGAATCCAACGAATTCCATATAAGACTGGTACATTCAGACGAGCAGGGGGATAGAGAACTGCATGTAAGAGCTACTGAACTCTCAACTCTTGTTACTCCCTAGCATCAGGCAGAGATATTTGTGAGTTCCTTGCTGAATAAGATGATATTGACGCAGCTGATGCTGTAGTGGAAAAACAGCTGGCATTTTTAAGCACAGGTTCTTCAAGTTGAAGAACTGCTCATCTAAGGAAAGCTTTGGTTTTTCAGTATTAGTGTGCACCACTGCTTTTATGGGAGAAAGAATAGCAGACATCAATTGGAAAGTATTGGTAATTGCACTGAAATTTCTGTGCAGGCCCAATGAGAACACGTTCTTCTGATTCATAGATTTCCTTAATGGACATCTTATATAGATTTAAAAATATTTAAAATATTTTCTCCTTTAGCAGAAGAATCCAATTTCTTCAGTTCTTTCTTTCTTCCCCCCTACCACTGAGCAAATACTCAAGGAAAAGGAAATGCTGTTTAATGCTATTTTCCTTTTGTAATGGCAGTAGGCTTCTCTTGTTCATCATGGGCTACTGTTTTGGTAGTGGTGTAGAAATACTTAGGACCAGATTAGTAATGGTGTGTTTCTTCATTATATTTCATGATTAACTCTCCACAGTTTTCTGAGGGAGAAGAAAGCCTAAAACAATAACAGTCAAGGTTCTTTAATTAGATCTGATTGGCCGCAGGACAATGAGTTGGATGTAGCCAGAAAGCTTGTAATACTATAACTCAGCTGTGAAACTGAATGATTGTCAAACACAGTAGTAAGTTACAATTTGTAAGTTTAAAATCTTAGCATTTCTTTTTCATCATTAGATATCACTAAATATATGACAGGTGAATTAAAATGTAATTTGCAAATAAATAAAAATGTAGAACTTTAACTTATCTGATTAAAATGTAAGTATGTATAGAAAAGTATTTGCAGATGCAAGCCACACGCGTCATCAGTATGAAAAAAGGTGGTTTAGATCAGTCCAATTATTAAAATCTAACACAATCTTTTTGGAGCCAGACTGACCCCAGTCATGCAGAAATAAAAGAAACTCTATTGGGGTCTCCAGGAAAAAAATGATTCATCTGTCTTTGGATCCAGTTTAACTGAAGTGCTTGTGCTGTTCTGAGCATAGGAAAACACTCACACTCAGCAGTGTGTATTAGGTTGGTTGTTGTGTAGGAGAAAGGAAATGAGAAGATTACCAACTTCCAGGAACTGCCCAAGTCATTAAACTTGGCACGAAGAGAACATATTTGTTCCTTTCATAGTGATCTGTGGGCCCTTGTGATGAGCAGGTGGCATGGACTCCACTCAGGTGGGTCAAGGAGTAGAGTCGAGTTTATTGTGCAGCTCTCCGCTTTCATAACAAGTTATGCTCAATACACCAAACAGCCCCAAAATGTTCCCATCACACTGGGCACGTTCAGCATCCCCAGTCCTCCAGGCCTCCTCACACCTGTGGCCTTGCTCTAATCTACTGAAAGTCCTTGTTTCCTATGCATTCTTCCCAAAACTTGTAGCACCTGAATGCAGCACTTAACTCTTTATCTGCCACAGGCCCTGGGGATAACTGGGTCTGTGGGAGTTTGAAGGCAATTGAGGAGGTGGAGGCAAACGCAGGTTTTTTTAATGGCACAAGAGAACTTGCAGTTCTGTGAGTAAGATTTAACACAGGAGCTACTTTCTGGCACATGGTGTTGCCTTGGAATCTACTTAGAAACACCTTCTAGGCCTTCATATCTGAAGTCCCATTAAAGTAAGATAATTGAGAAGAAATTATTCCAAATATCTATGTATTAGATACTTACACGTCCTAGTGTGAGAGAGAATTTCATTAAATGTAGGAAGGACTGTTCAAACCTTTGTGGCCCTTCTGTTTGTCAGAGACAATTCTGGTACATCTGACATCTTCATTAGGAGGGTGCAATGTTTTATTAAACAAAGACTGACTGAGCTGGCTAGCAGTAAAAGTCCAAATGAGTATCATAGCCTTTTTCACTACCAGAATCAAGCAAAATGGTCTAGTAAAACTGATTTAGGCTTGCAGATTTGTATAATTTTTTCATATACCAGCTGTCATATAATAAGAATACTATGCTGTGGACAGATTGTATTACTGGTTAAGTCAGATACCTCTCCTTGCAGGCTCAGAAGCTTTCAAAATATTCCACCCTTCAATTATAAAATCACAGGCTTCTAGAGACAAATTTCTAAATACATCTCCTGGTAGATGGCCATAGTAGCGTCTGTTTTTTTCCTCTGTACATGAGTTACTGTAGGGCAGTATTTTCCCTGTACTCCAGGCTGGTAGGTGACAATGGCCTGATCCAATGGTGAGCTCAAATCATATTCACATATAGCAACACCTTGATGCTATTATGATGATTACCACTTTGCAATTGGGATGTCTTAGCTCAGCACAGGAACATAACATTCCTAATGAGATATAGCAATAATTTACTTGTCACTTTGATCTTTTCCCTCCAAAGCGACAGTGTCTTCCCATTACAAACATGTCTCCATTGACTAAAGCACTAATGAATATAAGTCTAGGGTTATCATATTAGATATTTGTGACATTTGATAAAGTGTAGAACTTGATCTGGAGGAAAATTGCATGAAGTACATGGATTCTGGAGGTAGCTAAAACAGTGAGGATATCTTTTATCTTTTTTTCCCTGGCACAGAGGGGCCTAGAAATCCTCAGGAAATAGCTGGAGCAAATGAAGAGATTTTTCAAAGGTGACTAGAAGAGTTAGGCATTGCAGTCTTAATCTACGTTTTCATAAGCAATTTCTTTTAAAATCTCTGAGCTACTGCTCCTGTAAGGATCAGTTTTGTATTCTCTCTTTAGGCTTAGGTGTTTTCAGAAACAGAGCTGCAGGAGAGATCTCCATTTATTTTGATGAGGGTTTGGCCTGAATGAGAGTTGAGCCTATGTGTTACAAAAGCCATTCCTTGACACTCTTGTTGGACAGTTCACAGGTTGTTCTGAGTTGGAAGAGACCAACAGGATCATCTAGCCCAACTCCCAAGTGAATGCCCACCCAGGGATCAGGCCCACAAGCGTGGAACCACGGGTTGTAACTAGGGAAAAGTTAATTCAGTGAGATCAATGTCTATTGCAAGTTTTGCCACACTCATCAGAGGAAAATATTTTCTTCTGCTGCATTTACTTATTGATAAAGGTTTAAGTTTTCTTCATAACTTCTTTAAGTTTTCTTCACTACTTCATCATGAAGTAGCTGATATATAATGTCAATATTATCTAAATTCTTTACTGTTTCTTTTGTATTATTTCACTTACAATGAGTGTGAGTGAAGAAATGGTACAAATCTTCGAAATACAAAATTTTATATGTAGTGCTATGCATCACTGTGAGTTGTTTTGTATATCCATTGTATCATTTTAAAAAGCACTTTAAATACTTTAAAAAATATTTCTTTGCTGTGTTGACAATTTTCTTAAAAAATCAAAGAAGATGACTGAATACTTGAATAGGGTAAAGCTGTTGTCCATTCAGATATTTAGAATTGTGTTTGAATCGTGCATAGAACTACAGGTCAAAATGTAATGACATTATGTAGCTCAAATCCTCCAAATTTTGAAGACAGTTTTTAATAAATATTTTAAGATTAAGGTTACTATTTTAACATAGTACCACATGTCCTGCATATTGGTTTGCAGGATCTAGTGAAGACCTGAGTTTCAAAGGGTTGAATTATTTTACTGTGGTTACTGACATGAATCTGGATACTGCAGTAACTGAATAAAACTGGAAGTGAAAGAGAATCTTGAAGTTCAAAATTTGATACAGATTGTGAACATTGCACAAAAGCTTGTGAACTGCTCTTCCGCAGTGCAATGTCTTTAAACAGCTAGAGAGTAAGGATCGAGATCAGTAGTTACAAGACTTTTGACACATTGGAGCCAATGCACTGGAGTGTGGACTTTTACTACAGGACTGGATGTGGTTTCACTGGAAACATCTTCCCCGCATATTTTCTATCTGAATGCAGAAACTGCTCTGAGTCTGTGTTTGAGTATGTACTGATGTGGGACACATGCTTGTTCCAGCTATAGGCTATCTCTAATTACAGGAAGTGTTGTGTTGCTTTGAAAAACACTTCAATTTCAGAAAACAATGAATTGGCTTTAGCTCCATCTGCACTATCCGAATATGTTGCTTTTATAAAATAGAAACGTTTAAGTCGTCCTGAAAATTTTTGTGATAGGTACTAGGCCGTCACACTGGCTCTGTTCTGTAGCAGCAGAATCCAAGGTCAAGCGCACAATACCGAGCCAGGAGATGACACCAAGTACAAACCCATGTGAAGAATGAGGGAAAGAGCACAGTGTGAAATACTTCTGGTGGTTGATGGGAAGTTCTCTTGAATAGCATTTATTTTTCTCCCCCTCATTTACATGCTAACATAAAATGTGGTGATGAGATAGAACATAAGATCACAGATAGAACATGAGATAAGATAGCTCATAAGTCTTTTCAGTATATAGCAAAAATACTGTAGTATATCTTAAGTTTTCTTCCATCTGTTTTAGTAGTGGTTTTCCTATTATAGTGAGCCCCTGGGTTTTTCCAAGCCGCAAAGCCAGCAAATCGTGAAGATAGCAAACTCATGAATATACAATTAACCCCCACCCATTGCCCCACCCCCTTCAGCTCCTGAGCTCTGAAGGGAGTTCCTGGGACCGCCCTGTGCCCTGTTCTGCCTCAGAAAAGCGGCAGTCAGGGCAGATGCAGAGGGTCCGCTCCTGGTTCGCTGCTGTGCATGCTCCCCACCTGGGAGCAGTCCCAGTTTGCATATTCATGAGATGCTTCTTTCTTTGTGGCATTATCTGCGCATGCGCAGATCCCACTTTTCACTGAAAAATGAGTCATGAAGGTTCGAAACCGCAAAGATGTGAACCGCAAATAACCGGAGCTTTACTAGTAACTTAACACAGGCTGTCTTACACTATGAAAATTTCTGGACAATACTAAAGTAGAATAGGTTAAAACTTCATAGAAGTGAAAAAACTGTATTTATGTGTGTCTTGACCCTCCATCAGCAGAGTTTATCCAGGATTGAATTTTTTACCTAAAGCATTAGAATCACTTGAATAATTCTGATGTAAACTAAGTTTGGATCATCTTATTTTAACATTTCATCATCCAGAGTAATGTGATGAAAAATGTCACTAGGCACTTTGTCTGGGAAGATTAAGACAGTACTTGTTTCAAGTCATTGGAAAAATGACTTGTGAGAAAAAGAAAACCTATTACATGTTTATTGAAATATGCAGAAAATCTGTAAACTGCTAAAGCAAGGCTGTCTTCCAAAATGGCCTGTTATTAGTATTGAACAAACACATAGGTACAAAAAAGCACACAGAAGGTATGTCATATAAAGCAGATGCAAAATATTTCTTTAGTAGTATATTACTTGAGTATTTTCTGTTACATGACCATATTTGTATTTGCTTTGTAAAAAAACCATTTTCTTTTGAAAGGAAATCGGTACTCATACTTGACATAATTTCTGTTACAGCAGAACAAACATGCATTTAAAGTGCTAAATGGAAATAATTTCTTTACAGTACTCCAGAAGATGGATTTAGATAGTTGAAGAAGGTGAGGAGCAAAAATGAAATGCAAAACTGCATCACTGACCCAGAAGTTTGCTGTATTTGGATACTTAGTTGTTTGGTTCTGATGTCGCAAGAACGTTGTTGATTCAATCCACAGCCTAGTAACTGGCATATAGAAATGAACCCTCTCTGAAATATGTAACATTTAGGCATAAGCATAAATGTCAGAGTTAATTAGCAAAATGGGTGCAGCAACAATTTTACATCTGTGAAAGCTGAAATAATTTAATATTTTAATGATATAATGGTGTATACTAAAGCTCCTGTGAGTTTGAAAGTGCCTATTGAAATAACTATTGACAAGTTCTTTTATGCACTCAGTGCACTACCTGCTCAGCAGTACACTGTCATTTTAGAGTAATTGCCCAGCAAACTTTTAAAATGCTGTCACAAAAAAATTGCTAAAACAGAGGTAGCTCTTTAATTTGTCTGCCACTTTTTCTGTCACTCCTACTGCACTTTATGTTGAGTGCAAGGTTTAGCTGTCACATTTTAAGTTCTTCCACATATTTTTACAGATTGGGTTGAGGCCATGTTGCCAATTTGTCCTACAATGTTAAGGAAAGTTTTAAATAAAAGTATTCACACTTCTTTTAGCTGTACACTTTAATATAGAAGAGTGGAAATAATTCCTACTATAGTTGGGGAAACTATTCTGGATTTGTAAAAGAGAATGAGTTTCACTAGAGATGATGATTTGTCCAAATCCAAAGCTGTTTCATAGGAGTATGTGTGTGTGTATATATATGTGTTTATATATGTACAGTTATACCTCCTCATTTGTGAGAAACGGGTCATGTCAGAACTCTCGCGAAACGTCAAATCCACAAACACATGCAGGTCATTAATATGCATACAGGCCATGTCCACTGCTCCACCCCCCACCATTCTGGAGCACTGCGGATACTTTTCTGCTCCTCCCCACAGCCTCTCTCAGCACAGGGGAGCAAAGGGAACCGTTTCTGAGCCCCTTCTGACTGGGGAGACCTCCCTGAGAATCTCTGGGCTTCTCTTTGGCAATGCTGCTGCTTCTGCAGCCGGGGCTGGGCTGCTGTGAGCGTGCATGCTCGCACTGTTTATAGAAGATGAAAAGGCCTCAGTTGGAAGTTTGTGAACAACTTACCTCAGACTTCAAGTGGTCAGGATGCTTGACTGGGATGTGAGAGAACGCTAAAGAAACGACTAGGACATGCCTGTGTGCACTGTACTATTGTAGTGCTCACTGATTTATTCAGATATGAAACAATAAATTGACTGTAAGTTTTAAATTTTCATGAGATGGCAAAACTTTTCTTCACAGTTCTAGATCCAGGAAGTTTCTTGTGCATTAGCTACTCTTGTGTGATCTGGATGAAGAAGGCAAAAACATAATTAAATTTTTTGTACATTTTATAAAAAACTTTATTTTCTGCTTTCTTTCTTTGGGAAGCCCTTCCAGGCAATAAAATTCCATGTTACCATTCTCCCAAGTCAGAGTGGAGGATTAAAGCAGCTATCTCAAACAGTAACTTCTGCACCAAGAAATGGGGAAGAGTTGCTTTAAGGCCACAAGATGGTTATGCAGTCATCAGACTTCCATGTGGTTAGTATTGATATTTGTTGCATATCCTCAGATCATGAGCAAGAAGTTGGATCTGTTGGATCAGTTATCCTTCTTATAAAAGGAACCTGAACTACAGCATGTATTGCAGACTCTACAATTGAAACTGGGTGTGAAATTCTGAATTATAGCATCTTGATCAGCTAAGTGCTCTTACTGCTAGAAAATGGTTTCTGCTGCCTGAAACGCATCACAATTGGAAACTGTATTACGAGGAAACAGCTGAAGTTTATTATCACAATAGATCACTTTTTGTTTTCTCATACCTTGAACAGAATTTTCGTATTTAGTTTTAATAAATACCCACTTTCTGAGGATACAGTGGGAAAGGAAAAAAATTCCTGTTTATAGGATTACTTTTCCATTTCAACAAAAGACAAATTGCTTTTTGATTTTCACCATAATTTAATTTTCTCAAATAAATAGTTACACAAGTAAAAATATGAAGAGCCAAGTTATGATACATACATTTAAATGATGGAAGAAAATATTTTAACACACAAAGTTACTAACAGTTTACACATTTGACTGTAGGGGGAGTGAATATTCATAATAGGAGGAATTTCACAATATGAAATAACAGTAGTTACTGACAATCTGTAGATATCAAAGAATGAACACTGGCACATTAATAAAGAACTTAAAAGCAGATCCACAGTCTAACATCTTAGTAACTATAAAACTACAACTTCTACATGAGTCATATGTTTGAACTCCAAACTATCTTATAAAATTTAGCTAGAACACATTTTTCTTGACACAAATGAGTATATTAATTTCCATAAGATATTATCTCTTGTCATATATTTAATTCAGATTCTCTTTCTACTCCCACTAAAATAATTGCTTACAATATACTGACTTGATTTTATATGGCTAATTAGAGCAGTGCATGGAAAAAATAGGTTTGCAGGTAATACTGAAATTAAATATGTTAATCTGTAGCTCAGTGCACACATTTTGTATGAGCTTTAATTTGCTATATAAATTATAGTTCTGTGTTTATGAAATGCCCTTGAAAGAATGTCCTATTTTTTTGAATACTAATACCATAGGGAAACAAATATACAAAGCTTCTAGCTATAGGCTATATTTGCATAAATTAAGACAAGGAGGCAGTCTGAATATCCAGCTGCAGATATACTTTTAAAAGATATTCTACATAGAGTTGCTAGGAATTTGTGTATTTAAGATTTACGTTTCTTTAACAATGTAGCAGCCTTTCATGATAGGCAAGTAAATTTTGAACAATGAGGCATAAATAGTGTAATAAATAGACCGTGGTTTATCAGCTAGAGCACGGAACAAATAATTCAAAAGGCTCTGAACTCATTTCTGTGTGAGCTGGTAGCAAATATCGCCAGTACCAGTCTGCTTTACAGGTTTACTCTAGAAAAAGCTAGTCTGGCTCCCTCAGTGCAGCTGCCCAGTGCAGTGTATGTATTTTGTGACATAACTACGGTGACACGTGCAATTCCCACAGAGATTCTGGCAACCTAAGCTAAAAGACCGATACTACTTCATCTTTTCCAAAAAGTCCTCACTGTTTTAGAAAACTCTCTTTCAATGTGAATTCGGTTAATATTCATTAATGACAGGGAGAAGGCAATCACAAAACATGTAATGTAGAGTGTGTCTGAAATTCTACTTTCAGTTTGTTATTAAGAAGGGCAAAGGGATATGTGTGACCAATACACTTTTTACAGTCTTTGTTACAGTCAGGGTGGTCAAAATCTTCTCTTCCGTTTAGGCAACAGCATTAAATCCAGCTTTGGGATCAAATCGTTAAATATGTTCAAGAACCTCAATCCTTTCCACTTCCAGCTCAGGAACAGTATCTCTACTGGAGATATGTAACCATGTGTTGTGGAATGCATAGGAAACATCCCTGAAAATATTTATTTTGAAACAGTATCTGAATTAATTTTTATTTCACATGGCTCCATATCAGTAATCAAGGTCTTGTATGCTCTTAACAGAACCAAGTACCACTGGTCAGAAAGTTTTTAATGAATCTATGGCAGACTTTCAATACTATTAAGAGTATTAACATTCAGGCTATCGCTTCCTTTACCATCTTAAGAGGCAGCAGTATGCTCTGAGTCTTCCCACTAGCTTCACAGTAGAAGAACAGAAAAATCAGAGTTAATTTAACCTTCAGACTGTCAAAGTAAAATAAACAGTGTTTTAAATGAAAATAGCTAGTTGGGGAATAGTTCACAGTGAAGAACTTCATTTTTTATTCATTCTCTTCATACAAGGTGAAGATCATACAAGTGAATGTCTAATATTGTTCCTCTGAGGGAGTGTCACTGAAAGTATCACCTAGAATTAATGGTTTCATGATGTTGAACAAGCCAGAGAAAATTGTCCCAGAATATTTTTTAGTGACAGTACTATTTTTGGGTGAAGATCTCCCCCTGGATTTTCTTTACCTTATATAATGCTATTTTTGCAATTAATTAGTGAATTTAACTTTTTGGTAAAACAACCTTTCAACATCAGCTTTCCAATAAGATTATTTTGATTGCCCATTGCTACTTGTTGTTATCTGGAATTTAGTAGGACAATATATCTCCTCCTTTACTAGAAGAAAACAGCATGTTGTATAGAAAAATGTCACCAGCTGTGACTAAATAAATGACAGTATGAGCCAAAGCCCTAGTTATGAGAATTGATAGAAGAAATACAGTCTCGAGGGATACTTTTATCAATCTTTAAGCCATGGTCAGAAGTTTATGACACCACTTTATCTGTTTTCTCCATTGCTAACCTAGTAGCAGCTATAGCCTAGCAATCAAAAAGAAAAAGGAACATTTAAAATATGAAAATTACCACAAAATTCAACTTAGACAATGTAATGGGGTAAGGTTTGAAGAGAAATCTCCCACAGGAAGAAATCTGTCCCAGAAGTTCTATAGAAGTCCTGATAGTAAATTTTTAATTTCTCTCTCTCTTTTTTTTTTTTTTTTTTTTTAAATATAGCAGAACAACTAGCTGAAGTTCATAGTCTTTAGGGTGAATTAGCATGGAAGACCATCATACAGTTTCAAGATGAAATGAAAGAACCAGCTGAAGTGGTCAAAGAAACTCTGTTTCCTAGCAAGCACATTGGCAAGTTCACCATGACCATAGAGGGGAACATGACGACTGAATGACGAGGAGAGTAACACAACTTCCCAGACTGAGTTGGCCAGTGAAGACATTGGCTGGATTTACTGTGGTGAGAACTTACTACAACTCATTTCTAAACAATACTTTGGATGGAAAGGCAAAATATTAACAACTCAGTTGCTCATCTTCAAAGACAGAGAATACCTGAACTAAAACATGCAGAGAATAGCAAACTAGAATCTCTTTTCATGACTAAGACTCCTGTAGGGCATTAAAAACAATCACAACACTCGCATCTGATACAGAATCCTTTTAATTAATTAGTCAGCAAAGGTCAGGTCTTCAGTCAATGTATCAGAGTCATTGGACCGGACTGGACTGGACTAAATCTAATTATTCCCAATTCCTACTGTCAGACAAAGATGTTTTGATAATGACTTCTAGCAAGGTATCAATGATAGTGCTCAAAAAGAGAAGGAAATAGAAAATGATTCTTCAAAACAAAACCATTTTTTTATCAGCATAACTGAGAACTGCAAGTACTATTTTTAAAATCAATTAAACATCTGCTTTTTGATTTTTAAAAGTAAGATCAACCGGAACTCTTCCATTTGCTTGCATCCAGTCTGAATATAACTCAAGTTGTGAGTGACCGTGAGGTCTATTTTAAACTCATATATAAGCCAACTCATTATAATAGCTATCTTTCACACCAAATGTAGCGGGTCTGCCAGAAATCCCATCCAAAGTTACATTTATACACATTTTTTAAAATGTAGTTTCCCTTATTAGTGGCATCTTTGATTCCTAAGTGTAAAAACCCATTCGACTGGACTTATCCTTAGTCCTGTCCCATGGTCATTGTCCTGCTTAGCAGGTGAAACCTTGGACGATACAAAACTGGTTTATATTCCTCAGTTCTCCCTTTGGCTCTTGGCTGTTCTGTGCCCATGTCCAGAGGATGTTATGCTTCACTGATATACAGGCAAAAGGAGGATCCTTAAATTCAGTGACAAAGTTTCTGAATATGTAGGAGCTCAAGGGTGCCCTGACTTATTCTGGGAACAGAATTATTCCTCAAGTATTAGGAACCAAAAAAAAAAAGATAGGATTAAAAGCTCTCTTCCTAGTTGCAAAATACAGATTTGTATTCTGTTCCTATTTCACAAATGAAACAATTCCCTACATGCCTGATAAGACAATCGAACCTTTTTCTTTCTTGTCATCTGGGTCTGCAGGTATCCATCAAGCTTATGAAAAAACTGCTCATTCCAGGCTGAGTGGCTTAACTGCTTTTATATGTCCTGCATGCAATTCACCCATGAAATCTTTGCATTAATTTTGGAATATCAAAATGTACTGCATGTGTGTATAATGCTGTACATAGATTTAATATCTAGATTTAAACATTTGTTTAGTATCAATAGAAAAGGAAAGATGAAGGGGACATACTTGGCACAACGAGCAGGCAATCTTCTTTATGTGGAAAGAAGTGAGGTGGTGTTTTATGAGTTTCAGATCAACAAATTAAATAGATGGAACTGCAGCTTGAAAATGACCATAAACAGGAGGAAATGCTGTTTTTTGGTTTTTACTAGACTGATACTAAAGGCTTCTCTTTGGTGTGTTTATTATTGAAGTTTGCCCTTAAAAAAAAATTGTAGTTGTTAAGGTGGATCCAGAATTTCAACAAAATAATTTGAGCAATGAAAATAGTGGGTATCTTGTACCTTGGCTATAAAGGACTTAAATATTACGTACAGAAAAGTTTTTATTCACCACGATTGTTCAGTGGAGAGACAGATCCCTTGTTTGAGGCAACTGACTGGTTAATTTATATCTACAGATTAAGTTTGGGGCTGTAGCCTGTGTCTATTCCTATGAGTAATCCCAATGAAGTAATTTTCTCCTAAGTGATTATTTCTAAATGCTTTAAAAGAGCATAGTGGCTGTATTTATAGAAAGATAACACTTTTTGGAATACTTTCCTGTTTCCAATGCATAGCGTCCACTGCCAGCCTACGCATCAGCTTCAGGAAACAGTGTAACTGTTTTCTCAATTTTTTTTTCCAATCTGTGAAAAATCCCAGTCTTGTGAAAAGCACTAATTAATGCCGGTGAAATCTGTGTTTGGACCCTCGTGGGAGTAACTAAATCAAGGTAAACTGAATACTACATTTGAAAGTAATATTTTGTGGCTACCAACACTTGAGCCAGATGACAACCTGGCTAACAATTCATCCTTATGGCACTTGTTCTTCATCTGTGAATGAAGAGCAGAGGCTGATGTGTGAAGTATCGGGCCGTGCATTCTGTCCGTGTGAAGGCTGGATGGTTACGCACGTCAAGCCTTATTCTTAGGAGTAAGGGAGTGTTGGTAGGACTGACAGGTTGCGCTGAAACTGCGGGTGCTCAGCGGCCCGAGCTAGACCTTCTACAGCTTTGAAGGGCTCCAAGACGCAATGACACATGGGGACCGTGTCCCCTCACCTGCGCAGCCGGGCACAGCATTCTCTGGGAGAGGGCTTGGGCTGGCGGGAAGGTGACTGAGCACACCGCCGCTGTTTGCCCAGAGCACGGCAGAGCTTTGTACCGGCCCACGCCGTGGGCGCAGCGTGCAGCTCCCGGCTGTTCCCAGTTCGCCTTTCCTGCGGGGCTGCGGGAAGCCGGGGGACCGTCCTTCGCTCCGACGTGGCCCCGGAGCTGTGCGGGGCCCCCGGCGCGCCCCGGGCTCAGCGGCGCTGGCATCGCACCGCAGGCGGAGCTCGGGGATCGCTGCTGCCGCCGCCGAGGCTCGGGCTGGGGCGGGCAGGGACTGGGGCACGGACAGGGACTGGGGCACGGACAGGGACTGGGGCAGGGGCTGGGCAAAGGCAGGGACAGGGACTGGGGCTGGGACAGGGCAATGGCAGGGACAGAGCAGAGGCAGGGACAGGGACAGGGGCTGGGACAGGGCAAAGGCAGGGACAGGGCAAAGGCAGGGACAGGGGCTGGGACAGGGACTGTGGCTGGGACAGACACTGGGGCAGGGCTGGGCCAGGGCCAGAAGCCGGGGCAGGGCCAGGCTGCCGCCCGCTGCCGGCCGCCGCGCGGGTAGTCACACGTCCCCCCTCACTGCTGATTTGCAAGAGCAGATTAATCAGAGCGCGCGGCTTGATGAAATTTGCTGTTATTGTGCCCATTTTTAGCAACATCTTTTATTATCTTCATTATTCATTTACAGGGGACCGGCATCAATTATGCAAATGAGTTCGCAGACTTTGCAGATTACTTCATTTGCCGCTATTGTTTGTGGAAATTTAATTATTAAATATTATTAAGCTTGCGTTTTCTTCAATTTTCCGAGGCTTAGTTTCATTTGATTTTTCCTCCAGCTGCTCTCGTTTCCTTTCAGTGCCAAAACAGCTCCTCATCAAAGCGGCTCTGGCATGTGAAGACCAAATAAAATCTCCTCAATTTAATAATTTTGATGTTAGTCCCTTGTTCTCAGCTGCTTGCTCAAAGCAATGCAGAGAGAAACGCAGAGCACATTCAATTTAATGAGTAGAAATTGAATTCAAGTTTGTTCGGAATTGACTTCAATTAAGCAGAGTCTTAATGATAAATTAATCTCTTTTCTTTATTCCCTAGAATTTGTTTTTCAAAGTAGGAAATTGGACTACATTGAAAGACCAAATAAAGAATACCAATTTTAACTAGATTATGGAACCGATAGCAAAATTTAATTCTTTATAGTAACGTACTTGGACAAATAGCATTCACTCTATGGCATGTATTATAATTTATATTCATTGTTACCACTCACACTTTCATGGCATGGATAAAATGGCAGTTGAATTAAATATGGGCCTGTAATAGACTTCAGAGTTTTAATCTTTATTAAGAAACTCTAATTGAATGCATAATTAGCTTTTCAGGGTCTAGGAAACTAGGTTTAATATCTATGTGGGCTGAAAACATACATCAGGCATTTTTTAAAGAGCATTTTTTATTAGTTTATTATTTAGGAGAATTATCTTGTAACATGGCTTGTGTAGAAAGCCACAATTTATCTTCCTTGCAAGAAGCTCCATATGGAGGAGCAGTAGCAAGCTTTTTTGTGCACCTCTGAATGCCCAAAGTCAGCCTTTCTTGCATTCTGGGTCAATGGTGCAATGCTCTTTCCTTAGAAGAACTCAAGATACTTTTTGTCTGTCCCCCTTGGAACCTGGAGACAAAACTAGTCAATGCTTATGAGTTGCAACAGAACAGTTCTACCACACTTACTCACCTGAGTACCTTGGTTATTTTCCTTTATGTTACTCCTGTGGTATGATCTCAAGCTGTGTATTTTCCTACTTCAGGGAACAAGGTATTTTTTCAAGAGTGGAGAGAGATTTGGGTGCCTGCCCTAGGTTTTGAGAGGTGATCAAGCATCTTTATGAAGTCTTAAGCTGGTCATCTCATGCTATGGATAATTTTTTGAAATTTACAGTCTTTACCCCTCTATTTAATGGGAAAAAAGTCTATTTTTGATTGAACCTATAAGAAGACCATTAGACGAGGGATACTTCAACCCAAACTGTGTCTAATATATAGATACTTATGTTTAAAATTAATAGAATATCCACTTATAATACTAACATTTTATAACTATTATGGAAACATAATATTCTATCTAGTGGTGTCTCAGGGTGTCAGATTCTGTGCTTTTGTTTTTAGTAAAGAGAGTGGGTAAATTTGGCCAGCTGAGGTACATACAGTCTTCTGCTTTACCTGCATAAGTTCTTTAGTTCCCAGGCACTGAGCAAAGGTATATATTGCTTTTTGAGTAAGAAGTAATAAATTGAACAATTTCCTTTAGACACCTTTTATGATCTGCACTGGACTTGTGAGCACCTCCCCCTCTGTGTCCAGCATTGGTATGTTTCTGTTTCCCTGGAGTTTCCTGTTTTGTTTCTTGATGTAAAGGAACAAGAGCCAGCCAACAGACTCTTTGCCATGGCACACAGTTGAAAATATTTATTAAGGCAATATGTTTGTTTTTACAGATCTGGGAGATTAAGTTTTAATGCTTTAAGGTAACCCATGTTCTGAAGTATTTTGGACTCCAAAGATTTGCTTCCATTTTCTTAATGATTTTTTTCTGTAAATATTCCTCTGCATTTGGAAACGGGATCCAAGTTTTTCTAGAAGTGATAGAGAAAGGTTTGTTAATCTAAGCTTCCTGTGTATTTTGAGGATATGGTTTAGTGGTGAACATGGTGGTGGTAAGTTAGACTCAATGATTTTAGAGGTCCTTTCCAACCATAATGATTCTGTGATTCTATGATTCTGTATTTCAGAACTACAGCTATTTAGAAAAAGATGGATTAAATGTTTTTACAAGAAATTTCAGTTGCAGTTCATACATAGCTGTATTGATTCCCGTAGACATCAGTCCCTGTGTTCCAGTACACATAGACCAGGTTTATAAAAAACATCAAGGTGCTCACGGTCACAGAAGGCCTTGTAAAGGTGAGGGAGGTCAAAGCTCCATCAGTCTTTGCAGCATACGTCTGCTTGAACCTGTTTTCATGGATGACACTGTAGGCATCACACACGTGTGTGTTCCAGCAATTGATTACATTCTAAAACATCTACAAAGAAGTCATTACTGTCATACCTGTACTATAATGGCAGGTATGACATAGTCATACCTGTACTGTAATAACACTGTGCGACTCCATGTTCTCTTGTATATCACTGATTCTCAGTCCACAAGCATTAAAGGCTTTTATTGCGCGTAGATATTACAAGTTCACTTGAAGATCTGACCATTAAGCCAAGCTGTTTCTGTCTATTTGTCATGATTTGGAGTACTGGTTCTGTAGTTCGGTGCCTGCCTACTGCAGCACCCCTTGTCCGATTAGACTCTTGTTGACACCTGTGTGGATCACTTTGCCATCTTTTCCTTTCAGATGAAAAAGCCCTACAGGGCCCTTTATGTGGTACGGTCAAACAGTTACTTGTGTTATGTACAAAGGAAGACCATTTGTCAAAATATTTTTTTAAAAAAAAATCCCTTAAACTGACTTTACCCCCTTCAGAGCTGCATGTGATCTTAGTAAGCGTGTCCTTTCTTTTGCCTTTTACATTTTCCTGGGAGGTTTGGCTTGTTTTAATTTTATCAAGCAGAAATGGGATGACTCCAAAAGCAAAATTCAGCCAAAGCAGTAAGTTTCTTGGGAAGGAAAGGAGCCGTAAAACCAATTTCATTTAGATAGTATATTCTGTGTCTGAGTCACAGAAATGGTGTCCATGCGTTAATATGTCTTTTAAAACAGAAAATGGAATGTTCTTACAAGGGACATTTCTGTCAGTTTTGGCTATGCTAGTAAGTACAGTAACTAGTAAATTATCTAGCCTGACTGGAACCTCAACCTTGCTACTTCTCAGAGAAAGGTGAGGCAAGATCCTGGAAAGGGAAATAATTTGTTTCATCAAAAAGGGTGTAAGGGGAGAAAAAGATCACCTTCCTTTAATTATCCTTTACCAGTATGGAAGAGCTCTGCTTTGTTAGTATTCATGCACCTGCACTGTAAATAATGTCCCACTTATGACAGTACTATAGTCATTATATATTTGGAGTTTGTTTTCTGGAGATTTTGAAATAATACATTTCTTACCATCATTCTTTAATCATTTCTTACTTGACAGTATTTCAGTGCTGCTCTTTTCTACTCCATTTTTTTTCTGTACAGTCCTTCAACAGCCCTGATGGTAAATGCATGAGGCAACAGTAAGGCTAAGTATTCAAAAGGTAAGAAATGTCACACTTATAAAATGCCTCTAAGAGGGGACTCGACTACATTGTCAGCTGCCATTTCTGAAGTACAATTATTATATCACTTCAGATAATGTTGTGTTTTGTGCTGTTGAGCACTTTGCATATGCCAGAAAATTGGACAAATCAGTTACCTGTCTCAGCTTCTCCAAGTTCCTGAGCCAAATCTGCAGTTTTTAACCACAGAACATTCTGTTCTCATGGTTGGGGCAAAGCATGGATTTGCTGATCCACTGACACCTGAGTATTTCTAGGGAATAATTCCTACATCACATCTGCTTTGCAGGTTTATTCTAGAATGAAGTTATGGTCATCCAAATTTCAAGCTTGGCTGAAAATCTGGATCGCTATATTTAATTAACTTTCTCGGGCAGAACAAAGCTCTATTCTGGATGTATTTTCCATTTTCCAGGATTTGAAAAGATACTCTAGATTTTGTTTTGTTTTTCAGCTAAAATATCCACTGTCATTTGTTGGCCATGGGCTGACCACTGCTGTTGCATAGTTTGTCTACTTATTGGACTCATCAACAAGCCTAAGATCACTGTGAGATGTGACTTGCATTTGTAGGATACCTGTACACACAGCCAAATTAGCTTCAAAGTAAAATCTCATCACAAAATTGAATTTAAGGCAGCATTGCCGCTGCTGACTAAAATAATAAAATGTTTACTGAAGAAAGATGAGAATTTAATCACATAGAAGTCTATTGGTAAAGACGTATGAAGCCATTATGGCAATGAAAATATATGACAGTGCACCTGTCTCTGACTTTGTGGGAGAAAAAGTATGATATTGGCAAGTAAGTAATTATGTAATTGGACTGTACTGTAAAGTATACACAAAAGGTATAGGGCTAAAAGGATTTAGAGTTTCTGGGCTGTCATGTGACATTCCAAACAGTTTCTTGGAAAATCTCAACATTGAGTATCTTTTACTATGTAAAGAAAAAAAAATTAAAAAACAAAGTTCCATTATGTGGACTTAGTCCTATCACTGCCAGAACACTTGGTTTCATGTCTTTCCAGGAGACCTTTGCCTTTTCAGTAAAATTTGAGGCAGATTTTATTGCAAAAGACCTGTGCTTTGTGTGGAAGCTCATTTCAGTCCTTCAGTAAGTAGCTTCCTTCATGCAGGGCCTTCTCTTGGAAGATATAGAAGAGGTCCATTAAGAAAGCATTCACTGAAGAGGATCCAAGGTCTCTCTTCTCAGTTTGGGTGTGGATTGGAGTCTTGTCTAGAGATGGGAATAAACCCCAGGCCTTTCAGCCCTACTGAAATACTGTACTCAAGGTGTAGTGAGAGAATGGGGCTTCTGCAGCTGTGAGATTGTCAGGGATTTCTCTCTTTGTGCACAGACCTTTGAATTGAAGTAATTGTGTTGTTGATTAAGATCATTAACCTTTGTGAGGTTCACAGACTGTGTAGGCTTGTCCTGAGGTGCACAGTGGCTGAATTCTGCTTTCCATTGTGCCCTTCTAAACCAAAAGCAGTACAATTAGTTTTACTACTGATTTCAGCTAGCATAAGCAAAAGTACTTCCCCTGAACAAAAACTTGTGGGCCACTCGGAAGCACTTCTTAAACAGCACTATGTAGAATAAGTGCACATTTTTCTCTTTTGCCCATAGCTGTGTCCTGAGAAATAATTTTAGTTGTAGCCCATGCTGAAACATTTGTATTAAGAGTCACTGGAATGAAAATTTACATAACAGAAACATCCTGTGTTCTTTAAAGTGATTACTTGTTTTTTTTCATCTCTGTTCTGATGGTAGCTGTATTTTAAAATCACTGTTTTCATTGTTTGTGTCAGAAGACCACATTACAAGTTATATTTTGTTATTGCCTACTGCTGGGTTTCTTCCACCTACATTAGATGGGATATGGTTGTTTTGCCCCAGGGATGCAAAGCTGAAGTACTAAAGGAACAAATTAACAGGATGTCACATTAAAATAATTTTTCAACTGTAATTTAGGTAACTAGATTAATGTGAATTAATTTAGGAATACTTAAATATAACATAATCACACCTAAATGATGTACAATATCAACAATAATTAAGGTAGAAAAATCAAATTTATGTAAAAAGGAGTCTAGACTTTCAGTGTTTCTACACCTCAAATACATCTGTTGAAAGAAAGTAGAATCAGAAAGGAACATTTTAAATTTCAAATCATGTAGTAAATGTAGTGAATCCTTTGACTCTTGGAGTCCTTCTGTTGGAAATATTTTAAAACATGACATTTTCTTCTGCCTCATTTTCCATTACCAGGGCTGGTCAAGCCTTTCTGTCCACTTGAGAAAACAGTTGAATTTCTGGTAGGTACTAAAGCAATGTGACCACAAACTATAATCATCCCTGAAATTATGTATATTTTCAGTGGTTTTTTAATACATATACTGTGATTCTATTTTATAAAATGTTTAGCAAATGTCACAATACCTTTTGGCGTGGATGTTTTAACTGCAAAGCAAGTTTCAAGGATGAAATGCAAGAGAAGTGCCAGAAGAAAAAGAACATTTGAAACTTATGATGTAACTGAAATTGACTAAATATATGATAAATAATGTGAAATAACTGATTTTCAAATGGTTTGTTGAAAAGCAAGGAATTACATTCAGTGTAATAGACCAGGTTACCCTGGGAGTATTAGCACTATTAATACAGCCTGGAAAAATAGCAAAAACACCTATTTTCATTTTTTTCTGTGAACAGATTTCTCCTACTTGGTAATTTCCTTATAAAGAAAAAAAAAATAAATCTGTTTTTTCATCCAGGAACAAAATTCCTTAGGAGAGTGTAAAGGGTCAGTACACTACCATATCTTCTTACTGCAATGCAATTAAAAAAAATACATGATTAATGATTTTGGTGACTATTAAATCATTTTGATCATGAAGAACTAAAGTGAAAACTCCAAATCAGACTTTGTAGGTTTAGATGCTTCATGAAAAAACATAAATCATCCATAGACTGGTGACAACTTGCTGTTTGAACAAATGAACAATTTTGTGAAGTTTGAAGACTTAGCTGGTGATTGCATTGCATTGTACAGCTTCCTAAAGTTTACCTAATTTTGGTAGTTCTGTTCTATTGCACAGAATAGACTCAAGCAGTTTCCTGTCTGCAGGCTTTTGCCCTGTAACTGAGCAATCAGTCGCGTGAAATACAAGCTACATATTTACCCGTAAGAGGAACGGACAGGTGTTTAACCAAGACTCTGCTTAAGTGGCAAGTGAGCCACTGCAGAATATAACTTACTACTCTGTACAGTGCATCTTAATAGAGAAAGTTCAG
Organism: Pitta sordida; assembly: GCA_013390025.1. NCBI lineage: Eukaryota > Metazoa > Chordata > Aves > Passeriformes > Pittidae > Pitta > Pitta sordida. Next base: position 433,132 of record WEKX01002560.1, on the reverse strand, counting down.
TTCTGTGCCAAAATTTTCATCATGTGAACTTTTGGATCCAGGGCTTTTCCAAAACTCTGCTTAATTGGTGAGAGAAATTCAACACTATGCATGAACATCAGAATGATTTATAGCCTATTCAACCCTACTAGCATGGTAGTTCTGCAAAGGATGAGATCATAAGCAGGCAGAGAATTTGTCCTAATTAAACTATATGTGTATACTGTGCCTAGTATGAAAACAACCCAGAAGTAAACCAAGAGAAGTGATTATTAGGTTTTGTTCATCAGAAACTAATTTTGTTTGCTGTTAATGCTCGTCTTATGAATGCTGTTGAGAGATCTACCCTTAAACTACCCACTGAGGAAAAAGATGAAAGCAATTATTACTTGAACTTTCTTAGACCTCAGCTGCAAGCTCTTTTAAAGGAAATGTAATGAAATGAAGAAAACTGAGACAATGGGTGAAGAAAACATGAGTCAGATTAAACAGCATAGAATGAGTTGCAGAATGTCAACAATGGAGACTTTAGCTGAAGCTGCTCCTTTTTACATTCATGGAAGTGTGGGATGGTTTGACCCAGTTGGCAACTAAGCGTCACAGAGCCACTTGCCCACTCTCCCACCAGCAGGGCAGGGGAGAAAATCAGAAAAGTAGAAATCAAAAAGCTTGTGGGTTGCGATTAAGACAGTCTAATAAGTAAAGAACAAACTGTGCTTACAAGCAAAGCAAACGAAAGAATTAGTTGAGCACTTCCCATGGGCAGGCAAGTATTCCGGTATCTCCAGGAAAGCAGGTCTCCATCAGGTAACATGGTTACTTGGGAAGACAAAAAGCTGTAACTTGAAACATCCCCTCAGCCCTGCTCAGCAATTACTAAAGCACCCTAAATTATCAACACTGTTCCCAGTACAAACCCAAAACACAGCCCCATACTGGCTTCTATGGAGAAAAATAACTCTACTCCAGCCCGAACCAGTGCAAAGTGTCAGTTTGCTGTGAGCACAGGATGATAAGTCCTGAAGTCCATTTTGCACATACCTGATAAGAAATAAGTCTTGCTAAAAAATGGAAGTGACAATCTGTGAACTTTTCCAATGCTCTAGTGCAGCGTATTTTTTCCCATCAAGTTACAAGTGGAAATATGTGTGTGTTTAGGGACGGTAGTGTCACTGAGGTGAGTCACTCAAAAAGAGAACAGTTGGTGGACATGCTGCGTTCTCTTTGAAGGCGGAAGCACCAACTGGTGGCTGAGTATCTCTAGTTAGTTAGTAGGAAGGTCGTTTGGAGAATGTCTGACTCAGCTGTCTTTTAAACCTGCTTCTTAAACAGACTGTCCCATGCCCATGTGTGTGATAGCAGCTGCTTTATCTGTGGATGAATTAACTTGGTTTTGTTCCATCAGCATAACAACTTTCGTCAATATTCAGTTCTTAGGAAGTAAAATGTTTTAAACTGAGAACAGAGGTGGTGCCTGTTGTCCACAGCTTCTGTAGCTTCCTTTGTTACTAACCCTGGAAAAATCTATTTGCCACTTTAGCTTCTCAGTAGTAAGTATATG
>WEKX01002560.1:383078-431142 GCA_013390025.1 Pitta sordida | reverse complement strand
GATTAGGTAACGGGTGATAGGTTGGACTTGATGATCTCTATGGTCTTTTCCAACCTTACTGATTCTGTGATTCTGTGATTCTGTAACTCTGGAAAAATCTATTTGCCACTTTAGCTTCTCAGTAGTAAGTATATATTATTCAAGACCAAGACTTGAGATACGTGAAATAACCAGCAGTATCATCCCCATTAAGCTCTCAATTTTCAGCAGGGCACTTGTGATATTACCTATGGTTTCCTGTCTTCCTGACTCCCTCCAACAGTCCATCAGCTGCCTCTCTTATGCCCCCGAAACTGCTCTCAGTGGCCTGGTGAATGGCTCATGTGACATGTCTGTCATGTGTGTAGAAGCTGGATACAATGAAGAGAAAGCCAGCTCATCTCACTGCCTACCAAGCAGCTTCAGATCAGGGAAAGCTTTTTCTTTGTTGGGGCTGCAGTAATTGGAAGAGGAGAAAAGTAGAAGGAGGGGACAACTTTGCAGTAAGGGAGAGAGAGGAAGGCAGTGGAGACTGGATGGAGGTGGCTAAAGTGCACAGTCTGTTGGAATATAGGAATAATAGCTCTTTTCAGTCCCATATTGGAGTCCTTGAGAACTTTTAAGGAAATCATTTACTTTTTCAGCCTTGAACTCTTAGCACACAGGTTTCTCCTAATGCTTGCAGGCATTAGCTCTTCATGCTTCTGGGAAGTTGGAGGGAGGAAACAGAAGTAGATGGGTGGTATCGAAGGGATGAATTCTGTCTGCCTGTGAATAAAAAGAGGGAGGCACCTTTCCCTCCGCTCCCAAACCCGAGTCTTCTGTGGAGCTCACAGTAAGTTACAGAAACTCATATAAATAATTTTGCGCTCTGGATGTCAGCTGCTTTTTTCAATAGATTTTTAATGCTCTCAGATATAGTGGTGCAAATTTCTGTCACATTTTTAAGTTAAGTGAGAGAGAGAGAGCAGCACTTAAAATTGAATTAATGAAAGAGCATCCCTGGAAAATAGTGGAGTTATTTTTATGCAAGTGTAGATTTTTCATGCCAAGACAATAAAGAGAAACCACAGTTTGTTCCATTAAGCTTCTATCATATTGTCAGCACTTGCCCATATGGAAAATATATAAATTGTCAAGAAAATATGAAAATGGGACAATTTAGTAATGTTTCGAGTAGACTTTATAAATATCATATGTATTTTTAAATACATCAGTGATGCAGTTTTGAACACAAAAGAGCCACAGTTGTGGCAGCCAGATTTTGCTGTGTTCCCAGAGCAGCAAAATTAGCAGAGCTCAAATGTAGTTATTCAAAAGTTGAAAATTTGGAGTATGTCAGAAGAAATATTAAGAGATTTGGTGGGAAACCAGTAAAAGCTCACCGGAGGTCAGAACCTGTGTGTGCGTGTCCCTAGATTCAGCTGAGTTTTTTACAAAGACTCAGTCATTAAACAACTCATTGGGTGGCTGGAGCAAATTTTTGAGCTCATGGATGGCTGAAGTGGTGATATGGTTGAGCAAAGGGAGAAATGTAGGTAGCTCTATGACTTTTCACCGTATTTTGAGCTTGTATGGGTGTGGAAAGTACTAAGGCTGAGTCTACAGGTTTATTCTTAGTGCTGCTGTTAAACACACCAGTGGTAGAGAATATCAGAGCTCAGTAACTATGAGTGGAAAAATGAGGCTCTACATTAGTTAAGGTTGTGGCTCACTATGCAGAGAGGAGGGATCAAAGGCATCTTTCTGGGTCTGTTTCTCTTACCTTTTCTCACTAATTGTCCTTCCCTTATGTTTTGTGTTGAATTTGTAATGGTCTGAGTTTCAGGAAAAATAACTTGGCTAAGACTAGCACTGCTGAGCTTACAGTATGTGTGTTCCAGTAATTGATGCAGGCCGGAGACTAGGAGGTGTTTGGCAAGGGCAAGTGTTATTTTGGGATCCAATGTGCCTGGGATTCCTTCTCATGGTAATCATCCAGTAGCTTTCTGCCAAAATCCTTTCTAACTTGATTCTCTGTAGAGTCAGTAACATTCCTTTCTTTCCCACCTTGTGTAAGCCCATCCCTACAGAGTTTAAAGTCTACAGAGTCAAACATGCCTAGCTGAAGTCTTGTAGTACTACTCCAATGCACTTCCTAATGCGTTAAATTGTCATTCAGGGTGTCATTCTGGGTGTGGGAAACAATGTCTCCTGATTGTACTGGCTTACCCTGTATGTCTCCTGAGGCACCATCTGAATGAGAACAGCCTATTTTTCTTCTTCAGAAACACCAGCTTTTGTGCAAACCCCACCTTTTTGTCTTTCTCTGTGGAGTTGTGACCTAACAAGTGGGGGTATTCTGTTCACTGGAGAAGCTGTGCTTCCTTCTGTGGGCTTTTTTACTCTCTTCACCCTGGTGATACGAGAATTTCTTTCTGAAGCTAGAGAAATCTAACTCAGAATGGCAGTGCTTTTAAAGTATGTTGTAGAGGGATTTTGCAGTGGACCCTCCCCAGAGGGAGGAAAGAGAACACACCATCAGAAAGTAGTAATTCTTGTTGTTAGCAACGTGACAATAATAATAATGTCCATATTTTAAAAAATTCCAAGGAAGTCCTACAGATTCATATTTATATAGAAACGGATACTGAAATATTTATTTCGTAGCTATTGGCCAAGGGATAAGATAAAATTCTGGTGCTATGTTTATATTGTGTTTTGCAGGCATATCTAATCTTCAGTGGCATGAGAAATGTTGTAGAAAAGTATGTCATCAAAAATTGCTGCAGCATCATACTCAAGAATCTGTCCTCTAGAAACCAGGTCAGCTTTCACTGTAGCATATGGTAATACATGCAGACACTACAGAGTATTTTATATCTTATAATGGAGATAGTATAGATAATAATATACTTTCATCTATTACTTTTATCAGATCGTCTTATCTCCTTTGTGGCATCAAAAGCATGTATTCAGAGAAGATTGAGACAGAAGTGTCTGCTTTATTTAATGTGCCCATGGAGGGCCTGATTCTGTTTACGTTGAAGTCAGTGGAGATTTCTGTCCTTGATGGGAGCAAAAACAACTGTCTGAATTCTTCTCACAGCATTTCATTAGGGTTCTTTATGCATACGCATGGGGAATGGAGGCTGACCTCTCAAATAATGAAAATGTTATAATTGAAAATACATTGTGCTGTAACTCTGTCAGCAATTAGCACACCTGTCAGTTCTGTTATGTCAAGGTGTCTGCGTGACCTCTCGGTGCTTCAATATCAGAGTTTGGGCAGTAAAATTAACTCAGAGTAACATGCATATACATTCTCTTTGTCTTCCAAATCATTAGAAAAAAGCTTTGAAATTTTTCAGGGTTTCAAAAAGGTCCTGCTGGAGAAGAAGTGATAGTGCAGAGCATTTAGTGATTATTGAGAGGAAAAAATATGAGTAGTACCCTAACATTTTGTTTCATCCAACAGCTTCTTTTGACTTTATGGTAGCACAGATTGGCTAAAATACCTAACTGTCTTTTGTAAGGTAACCCACTTACCATATTATTGCATATTTTTAGATTCCCCTAGGGAGGAATATTCCTGAGAAACTTTATTTGGTTGATCCCTATTGTTTGCTCTCCTTCATCTCCCAAGGAAGTTGAAGACCAGCTATGAGTAACAGCCTGAAATCCTTTTTATGCTTCCAGGGTTAACTGCACATGTATAGTACTGTTTAGCTGTAGAAGTAAGAGGTTAAATGGGCAGTTTAACTCTCAAGCCGGTCTTTTTAGGCAAGTATGAGATCAGACCACTTGTGAGTCATTTTTCACAAAGGTTTTAGGAGTTCAGCACACATAAGCATCAGGATAGTATTTCTTTCAATTTCATTGATTTCCTGAAGTGTAAATTGAAAACTCAGTCACACCAGTGGCTTGTGAATCTACCCTTCTTGTTGTACAGTGATGCCCCGTTACTCGTGGGCTGTTGGGTCTGGCCCTCCTCACACGAGTCGTGGAATCCACGAAGATAGCAACCCTACTAAGTATTCAAGTACGCCACGCCCGTAGCCGCGCCCCCTCCCCTAATAGGATCTGGAGGATGGTCCTGAGAGCGGGGCTTGTTTCAGATGTCTGGCTGTGCTCCGCCGGGGCAGGGGGTGAGCGCCAGGGTGGAGGGCGAGTGGGGTGGCTGGCACCGCGTGAGCGGCAGAGCCGGGGCCGAGCAGACTGGGGTCGCGGTAGGTTCTGTGCACGCGCCAGGTCCCACAACTCTCTGGAAAATCAACAGCGAGTATGGGATCCCTCAAATTACAGATCGTGACTATGCGGAGGATCACTGTATTTAGATTTTTTTTTCACCAGACCTAGGCAGATTAAGGAACTGTAAAATTCTTCTATAAAGTAGTTGAAATTTTAATTAACTGCATAAACCTTCAATTAATCTCATTCAAATTTTATCATATTTTTGTTTGTCTTTAATATTTTAAATTTGTTATGTAGTTGGGGAGCACAATGACAGGATTTTTCTTTTGTTGAAGACACTAGTAAATGTTGTAAATTTTAAATAACAACATTTGAAAATGCTTCTCAAATTCAAGATATAGTGAGATCTGTTTAAACCTCTAGTGAGATTTCTGTGCTTTCATTGATGAGGGTACAGAAAAAATATTTTTGTAGTTTTCTGTTGCTGTAAGAGACAGAGGACATCTGTGGTGAGTCATGGAGGAGTTTAGCTGTGATACGTTGCTAAAATGCATTTTGGCAGCGGTTGGAGAAGTAACTCCACAATCTGTCGTGAAACAAGAGAGTCTTTCAATCTATTTTTCAAAGTGCTCATAGTTCTCATTTAAAGGCAAGTCAAACAATAAAAGTAGTGAGCAAAGAAAATTAATGTGCGTCTGGAGTAGTTTCATTAAAAATAGTCATTATAATGGACCCATAGTGCTCACAAGCTCCTATTTTCTCCTTTTTGTTGGTTGATTCTGCTAAATTTTACCCTCATAGCAAATTATGTTGCTGTTCTGTTACATTTCATATTTGATTACTGAGAGATAGTGAAGCAATTTAAATGAGACTTCACGGAAAAAATTAGATTCCTGTTTCCTTCCTGAAACAGTATCCTTAAAAATAAGGATAGTAGTTGGTTTAGTTCAGTGATTATTTATAATAAAAGATTTTGCAATAAATATCCTAAGCAAGAATTAAGTACAAGAATTAAATACTTAGATGGCTCTTTTGAAACCATAAAGCAAATGGTAACTTTCAGAAAATTAAATGCAGTCTTGATCAAGACAGAGTTTAAATGGAGGGACTAAAGTAATAGTTGATTCAGCATCTGGAAAGAAACAGAAATCTAGTCTTAAACCACAGAGTGTATACAGAATATGAAGTTTTCATGATCAGACATTGTTTATCCAAAGTATTCTTGTGTGATTTTCAAATATTTGTATGTTACTTCATGGGAGACTCAATATAGTCTCAGTGTTTTTTCTGACTTTCTTGTTTCCTTACCAGAGTAGAATTCATGGGGTCAGCTCTTCATATTTTGAATATGAGATGTATCTACATTGTGCTAGAAAAGACAGGTACAGAATAGTCACAGAATCAAATGTTCAAAATTGAAGATATAGATGTATCTCTCCTGTGGTTTCTAATTTGGTTTTGCCTGAAACAAAGGGAGTCTGCGCAGACCTATTTGTTTCAAATATGTATTGTAATAATTCAGACCACATAAGAAAAACAGATATGGAGAAAGAACATAGGAAAAGCGTTATTCTCTGATTATGTTTTTTAAAATAACCTATTAGAAGAAAAAAAGTTATTAAAAAACTTTCACAGTTGTTTAGAACTCCAAATAGACTTTAATTCACTTGATTTTTATAGATTAGTAGTCTTTAATGTCCATTGCAGAGTCTGAAGTGTACCTGTTACATACTGGTAAATTAGTTGTCAATCCCTCGGGCAGTATATTTTAATATCAGTATTATATGGTAGATGGTATAAATCTTGTGTACGGTATTATTAGCTTAGGCAGCTGCTGACTTAAAAAGGCCAGTTTAACAAGTCACCACTGTATTATGTTTAATTAGGTACAGTTTATATAATGAGGTGTTCAGTTCTAATGGAAAGACATGCTGTGAGCAGCACATCTGCAGGAATAACTATTACAATCAGCATTGCAGAGACCCATGGAACTGCAAATTAGACTTACTTATCTAGAAATAAATTACATCCCAATGCCTTCATAAAGCTCATTAATTAATTCCACTGGCATAAAGGTCTTTTTCTTAATTTCATGTTCCATTAGCATAATAAACACAATTTGAGTTACAACAGTATGATCAGTTTAATGGATGCTATTTATTTTAGTTTTTTATTTAAAGTCCCGGTAACATAGAATTAACATCAATATGCTGTTTGGTCCTTTATTAAAAATTCCCATAGGATAACCAGCACAGATGTTCAATACAGCATCATATATTTGCTGCATTTTATGACTTCACTAATTGGCCATATGGAAAGGTGTTGCTTGGATTTAATATTTTTTTTAAAAATCTGATAAATTATGTGGATTGTAATAGTCACAATTGGTTACTATGTGAAGTTGGACAGGTTAATATACACTGCATGCTGGGAGCAAAACAGGGGTAAGCAAAGTTTTTATGTCTGTGGATTCATAGTAAATAGTAACAATGTACTTCCCGGTGTATTACAATCAGCTTCATTTGTACATAGTTCCTGACATGATTATAATTCCTTAATTTATGCAGACACTGTCTAATCAGAAGGAAATGTTACCTGCTATTTGTTTAGTCCCAGTTAGGTTATAGACAAGCTAGTTGTTCCATTCAGGTTTTCCTGAGTCCCACTTTTCATGATAAACTACACTGTTAGGAACATTTATGCTAAGATGTCATGTTCCTGGAATGAGAGGTTTCATTATTCATACACCATGTACTGGTTGCTTTAGATGAAATCCATATCTATGATTTTGTAAATTTGTAGTGTACTAGAAAAATGTCTTAAAATATTGGTTTTACCTTATATTGTCCATTTCATGCTAAAGCCTAACTGTAATGTAGCCAAGCTAATTTTGTGACCAGATTGGTGTATATATTTAAGGCTTGTCTCTTACATTGTTTTTACATTTCCTGGCTTATTTCTCCTCTCTGCATTTAGTAGCAGTGACTATCTCTGCAAATACGTATCTTCTCTTTCAGCCTATAATGAAGTTACAGAGCGACTTTGGGTAATACTCATATATCATATAAATCCATCATCTGACTTTTCACATAAAAACTGATTTCTGTCATTACACTGTAATACACCTTTCTATTTCTCCCATGCTTTCCAAAATCATCTGAACCTGAATCATTTGTCTCTGCTGGTATGATTTCCTTCTATTACATGACCTCAATTATGGTATCAGAAAGAGCTGCACCAGAGCAGATGAGGGCAAGTTCCCTTAGTTTCGGTGTGTATGTCTGTATGAGCATACACATACACAGGTATATGGTTCTCAAGGGCTTAAAGCATTTTGCTTTAAAAAATGCTCTGTAGCTCATTGCATTTTTTAATACCCCCAGCCCGGCACATGCACAAACCTTTGGGGTTTTTGGTTTAAGTTTGGTTTTTTGTTTGTTTGTTTGGGTTTCTTTAACAATTCCTTTTTGTATATTTAATGACTGAAGTTTTTTAGGCATTTAAACATGCAACTAATCTTAAGAATGAAATGCCTTTTACCTTGAAAATTAGGTTTAGATCATAATTAGAAATTGTCTAGCAGTGTGCAGAAAAAGAAGTAGCCTTTGGTATAATCCCTTGTGGGTGACTGAACTGTAGGAAACAGAAAGCAGCGTAGGCTGCATAAAGCAGTGAAATTCTATGATTGGAATAATGTCTTTTTCTTTGTAAATTCTGTTTAGTGCAGATGTTCAAATGAAATTTTTAAAATGAATCGCTGTTTTCAGATGTCTCGGTATTATGGGTCCTAAGACACACATGTCAGCAAAAAATGATTTTGCACTGAAGGACAAAGCTAACATTATTACACAGCTGCATTGTCTGTGAGTATAATAAAGTATTTTTGTGCACTATATAGTCACACCATGTAAAGATGAAAGAGAGGTGGCAACAGGGAATTGATTCTGTCCCACACTTAAGAAACAGTGTCTTGAAAAGCTTGTGCGTTTTGGAATCCTTACATAGATATTTGTTATATGGTTCAAGCTGTAAATATGTGTTACAGGATTTTAACAACAACAAAAACAAGCTGGATGAATAGTGCAAAGTGGTGGCCTTTTTCAGGTGTTTGGGCTGGTTGTGGTTGCTGAGACGTAAAGTCTTCTTTAGCATTCTAGAATGGACACTGTCCCAATTACGTGGGTGTGTTTAAGCTAAATCGTGCTCAGGTGGCGGCAAGCGGCTGGAGGGGGTGGACTGAATGCATTTGGGACAGAGGGAGAGAATACCCTTGGAAAACAGGGTATCAGAATGATTCAGGTGATGATAGCTCTTACTGCATTGGTATAAAGTAGGAGTGAAACAGCAATTTGAGCAGTAAGAATCCATGGGGACTCTGCAGCAACCTATACAGCTTCATGTTCATTCTTTTTTGCTATACCTTGCTGTGAGAGCTTAAACCTATCTCCTGCTGTTAGCCTGTGTGATTAGCTTATGTTACAAGGGTAAACATATTCTGGAAAATCTTATCCTCGGGAAGAAGATAAACCCACATTGCTTCATAGTGAGTTGTACAGGGCTATATCTGTATTTTATTTTGATATCTGAGCCTGCAATTCCAATTCATCTACAAAATTATATTCATGACAGATAATTGGCATAGAAGATTTTGAAGAATCTTCTATCTGCCTTTCTCCTGATTTTAGAGCACCTGAGACATCAACCTATATGAAGTTCAGTTCCCTGGCAGTACATTGGCCATATGATAGTTTGGGTGGTTTTTTCTCAGCCGTCTTTTGTCAAAGACACCACTATCTTATCCCCACTTCCACCACCAGCTTTGCACTTTGCAGCTGAACAGGCAGCTATTGGATTTGTAGAGTTGACTGCAGGGTTGAATGCCTGAATTGCATGCAGCCATTTTCAGGTTAACAGAGAAGTCTCGGCAAAAGAGGAAACAGGTTCTTCCTGTTGATACTTACTCATCTGGTCTATTACTCATCTCTGTCCCAGGGATGACTGGGTTTTCTTAAAATCTTTGTGGATAGTGACATGGTCTAGCAGGGAGGTGTAGGGCTGGATGACGTTGGGCCCCTTCCGGCTCGGAGTGGCCTGCTAGACTGTGAGGGATCTAGGTTGGTGTTATGCTCTGCGATGTGCTCTCGGTCTCCTCACGGGTGTTAGGTGGTGAGTTGGACTAGATGATCCTTGTGGGTCCCTTCCAACTCATAATATTCTGTGATTCTGTGATTCTGTGGTACTCAGGGAATAAGTCCTAAGACACGCATTGAAGGGAGATGATTGCTCATAGAAGGGCAGATCTATCATCATACTGATGATCTGCTTATAACTCTCTGCAGACAAGAGTTCTGATGAAACCCTAACAAGGAAGAGTAGGGAGAAAATCTAGCACAACACAAGTCTTTTCATATAGGTTTAGTTAGTCTTCTCTTGAAATAAGGCATCTTTTGAATATTGCTTGTTGTCTGATGGAGAATCATTCTGTTTCAGGTGCAGCAAATTTGTGGTTTAAGGCTGATGAGTGTTTAAATGCACACCAGGTGAAATGTTTTAGTGCCTTAATGAAAGGTGCCTCCTCTGTTTTGGATACTACAGTATGACTGCATAGTTCAGATTGGCAAAGTGCTTTCTTGTTGTTCAAGGTTTTGTATTAATGATGAGCAAATTTTCTTTTATTCATCGTCTTGCAGATTGACCCAACTGAAGTGAAGTGTTTGATGTTTTCGGCCAGGCTGTCATGGAGATTAGAACACACCTATCTCATTACTCCTGGTCCGGCCCAAGGTGAGAATCCAAAGAAGGTGGCTTAAGGACATCTGGAAGTATCAGGTAAAACAAACCACCACTGTGTCCAGGATGCACAATGCAAAGTTCAGCTTTGGGTATAAGATAAAGATGCCTCCATTTTTTTTTTTTTTAGTCTCTGTGTGTGTACCCCTCAGCAATACCGAGACACTTCTTATCTCATTAGTGTCCCAGTAATGACAGACAGGAGATTTCTTGTTTCTTTGAAAGTATGAGGAATAAAAACACAATTTGAATGCTTTGTAATGCAGCCCTAATACAAGCATTGACCAGATGTCAGGTTAGTACAACTGAGGAAAACTTTAGTACAGTCAGACATGTTTCTAAAAGCTATCCAGTGCATGTTATTTCACAGGATATTAAAAATGCTTTATTTGCATCTTGCTGATAAATACTTTAAGAGCAGAAATACTCTTTTAAAGTCTTGTAAGACTACAGGTGGAACTGTTTGTAATAGGGTCTCTTTCCCCTAATAATTTATATCAGTGATCCTGTAAATATCTATGGAAATGTATGTATAACTTTTTGATTATGAGTAGCCTCTATAGTCTGTCTTTGCATGGTCTCAAGGAAGAAATATCAAGTCCCATGCTCAGACCTTAGATTTCAGATCAGCAACTTTAGCTTTCTGGTTGTTGGTTTTTTCCATGGTACTTGCTTAAGAAAGGTAAAGAACTTGGAGGAAAAAACCCAAAACCAGATAGAAATGCATAGAGAAACTGAACAGTAACACTAATGCTGAATCCACACACTTTATGACCTTTTTTGTTTAAGCAGCCCTTTTTAATTAGTAATAGATACTATTGCACTCAGACTTGAGTGGCAATTGAAAAGAGCACCTAATAAGCAAAGGATTTGTAGAAATTCAATACAAATAGCTGAACTCAACTTCTTTAAGAAGTTGCTCTGTGCTTGTTGTAATGCTTGAAGTTAATGGACAACTGAAATAGAAGGGCTGTATGTGTCATGCATTGAGTGAAGAGGATCGACTAAAAGCCATTAGTGTCCAGAAAATAAGGACAAAGGCAGAACTTTTATTGCTTCCAGATGAATCCTAAGTATTCTTTGAATTCTGTGTTAGTATGACAGGCAATAGGCAGGGCCATTAATCAGAAGGTGAGATAGTGCAATTTTAGCCAGGTTTTCTTGATTGAAAAGGCACCAGAAAATTCTCTAGAATTCTACAGAATCTACAAAATACTTTTTAAAAACTGACTTAATGGCTTCATGGTCTAAGTGACAATTCTACCTGTCATACTAAAAGGTAAAGTTAGCTTTCAACACCACATATGGTAGAAGTGCTAGAAGAGCTGAGTTATGCTGCAGTTTGAAAGAAGACCCATTTAATTATTTTTTTGTTTGTTTCTTGGAATTCTGTAATGCAGTTAAAGCAGAAGCCTTAAAACTCACTTGCATAACTATTCTCAAATTGATTTAATGTAAGTCATCATAGCTTGTTTATTCATGAAGAATTGTTTTGTTAATAGAACTTATCAGCATTTTCTCCTTAAAAATTTAAAAGAATAATACTCTAACAGTTGGTTTCTAACTATAGATAGTTCAATAGTTATCTCCTAAGCATAGATGTTTTTAGTAAGTTTCATCAATCATATTTGCTATTAATAGAATTAAGGTGCATTTCAAAACAGTCCACTGTCCACATCAAATACTAGCTACAAAAGAGGTACTTGAATACGTATACGCAACATGCAAAACTCCACTGTGGACCATTTCTGTGTTTCTGTATGTCTCAAACCCTTCTCTTTGGTTAGCAGATGGGGCAGCTGGAGCTCTCAGTACTGAAAACTGTATATGACCTCTTGTTTTTTGCTTGTTGATTCCTCCCACTTCTCAGTCATTGCAGTGTGTGTATTTGCTGGGCATGTGTGTAAAGTCAGTTTGGTAGGAGGCATGCCTGTCTTCTTCAGTTTACCAGTCCTGAAATTCTGAACTTAGACTAGTGGTGAAATTAGGAGGGAGAAAGAGGAAAAATCTTAAAATCCTCTTTTTGCTAACCATAAAAGTTGCTCAGGAAAAAATACTTGCATATTTATGGCCTCACGGTTAACATAAGGCAACATTTGCTCTCGGGCCTTTTGTCAGCTTTGTTCTCCTGTCACTGCTTTTCATTCTTTACTCTCCTCCTGTCACTAAATCAACATGAAAAATAACTGAAAGATCATTCTGTTAGTATAATAAATACTGTAATGCATCATTGCTTGGGCTGACTTGTCTGCTGCTTGAAGCTCGAATGGATGTCCACAAGTTGCAGTAAATCTGTTTCCCAGTAATGGAGCAAACCCCAAATACTCCATACCAAGAATCATTGGGCTAGAGCTGCTACAGCTCTAATTCTTGTATCCTTGGGCTCTCAGTACATGTTGGATACAACTTGCAGTTTTGGATGAGAAATTGGACAGGCTACAATAATAAGTGGTCTAGTTAGTGCTGGCTGCAAAATAACTACTTGTATCAAACAAAGAGTGTTTTGGGGTAAGATGGGGAAATGCTACTGTTTTAGATTAAAACCTTTACTTTTCCCATTTTGATTGCACATTTTTCTATATACTGTGGAAATACAACTGTCAAAGAAATTTGCATTCTTCATTTCCCTTAACATTTACCAACCTAAGAGATTTTGTTGTCTGTTGAGCAATCTCAGAGGGAAGTAAATTACTGCATGGTATTGAACTTCCAACTGAAAGACTCACTGTCTTCATTTTTATGTCTTAGGTCATTTTCCATCAGTGCAGTGAAGTGAAAGAGAGTGCTAGTTCTCAATGTCTTGGAAGCTACAGTGGTTTCCAGTTCTGTTTTCCCTTTTACCTTTTGCTCGTAGTTATCCTAAATAAAATTATGACTTGTCCCGAAGCACTTATGAATCAATTGTGACATTGTAATCAATTTTATAAGTTTTAAGCAGAAGTGAATGTCAAATTGTAACTAAGGGCACTCAGCACCATCCAAGATGGGGCCTGTTGACAAACAAACAGCTGATGTTTGAGGAATTAATATTGTATAATAGTTTTAAAGAATTGCTAGATTTCATTATGAATTTTTGATTAAACTGGGGGAACACTTACGTGTGCAGTCATAAGCTTCACTCCAAGAGAGAAGAAACAATGTATTTTGTTTTTATCAGACAGTGAGTGAACAAAGTTCTATGGTAAATGTGACTGCTTTAACAAGAATCAATGGCAAGGTGGATTTGAGTATTTACTGCTTAAAGCAGGGTCAGACAGAACAGTCTGAGACCTTCCTGTTGAGTCATGAGGTTCAGAAAGGACCCCCTTGCATTCTGACCTCCTCAGAGGGGATTTTAGGTGCAGCTGGATCCAGATTTAGTCCCAGACTTGGTAAATGCTTTATGTCTATGGGATTATAATGCAAAATTTTATATCACGTAGGTTAAACTTCAAAGTTTCTGTGTGCTTATTCCTAATTCACTTACCAGTATTTGACAAACTAAGGATCATTTTAGCATCCACAAGGACTGATCCTGATGTACAGCCCACTGCTGTGCAGGAGAGCTCAGTGTGCCCTGGGCTGTCCACTGTTTATGGAGGAAGATGATTGACTCATGTATTTGCATATGAACTGCAGGTGTTTCTTCAGGTTTGCCTTGAGTAGGGCACTGAGCAGCACTGTGGTTAAGGAGAGTGCATTGCTCACAACAGGCCCTGGCTATTGTGTCTGTCACCCCTGAATCCACTTTAAGCCAGATGCAGCCATCACAACCAGACCATCCATTAGGACCACCAGTGGTGGTTGTCACTTGAGCAGGTTTACAGGAAATAAAGGTCAGGTTGAGATGGGGAAGGAGAAGGACACCATCACAAAAATTATGGCAACAGGACAGGATGTGCATAAGAAAATATCCTATTTTCATAGGATAGAGTGACTGCACTGGGCAAATAATATACTTTAAGATGTATTTCCTGATTTTTAGATAATGCTTTAATGAGAGTCTATAATTTGGAAAGCACTCCAAGCTCATATATATTGCATCCAGAAAACAAGCCTGCAGGTTTCAGTGTGTTTTTCATTTTTACTCTCACATGACAGCTTAACTTGTTACTACTTGATTATAATTAGGTACTTGATTTCCATCAACAATAATTTCTAAGTGAAGTACTTTATGTTTTTTTAAGTGGTTTTTTTGCTTAATACTGTGTGATTTCAGTGAAGAACATGAACTTCTGTGCCTGAGTTTGTTTTCTTACTATGAGTAATTTACCTAATGAAAATATGATATCAAGCACTAAAAAAATTTCTGTGTAACATTTTAAGGTCCAATCGATATTGGCAATGAATTGAACTTATCCCTCATACTATGATACATTGACCTGAAATCCCAACTGAAACTGATATTTCAGGCCTTGAAAAAGCCCACTGTATCTTTTCTAACATCATCCCTTTTCTCTAATTAGCATAGCATTCATCTGTTTTAATTCTAATTTCAAAGTAACATGTTTGGCTGAGTTTATAACCTCGGAAGAGCTACCCAGGGTTAATCAAAGCTTAGTCTGTGCAGAGAGGATCTTTTGATTCTCTTCCTTTTGCTTGCTTTAACAGTATATCCACTGTGTAAGCAAAATCAGTGTTAAATGCTTGCTAGAAGTGTCTGAAAGTTAACATAAAAGGTTCTGTCACACAAATGATGGTCCTGGAGAAACTTGAAAACTGCTTGCATCTACTTCAGGTTTTGCTCTGGCAGGGCAGTCTGGCAGCACCTGGACATGCTCATGACTGAGCTTCATTACGTCATTTTCCATGCAAAGTAACGATAATTGAAAGAAACTGTGAACTGTAAAGTATTACTTGAAAATTATTACAGAAAAATGACTTGCATAATCTATGTATGTGATATATATAAATCGTGATTGATTTACCATTTATGTGCTGGAGACTCTTTGAGGCTTCTTTTGAGGACATCAGTGGAAAAATGGCTGGGGGTTATAAAGGAAAAAATTGTAGAAACCATTTTAAAGGATGCTTTAGTGAGGGAAGGGTATGAGAAAGGAAATGCATTGTGAAGCCTGCCATGGGCAAGCAACTGATTTGGAGGGGAAAAGGAAAAAACACATTTCAAAAAATTAATGTGGACTGTTAGAGGAAAATTGTTGGCTACTCAGAAGTTTGTATTTGAGAGAGAACTGATCCATGAGACCTAAGCCCAGAAAGATGTTTAGGAAAGAGAAATAGATGTAGGATTTTAATGTCTTTATGTGTATGAATGCACATACATGGGTATGTATCTCTATGTGTGTATTTATGTGTGAGATTCTTCTGCTTTTCCCAAAAGAACTGTATGTGTAAATCTTGTAAAAACCTCCATGTTTGCTGGCTTTGCTATTACACATGTGAATGAGTAATAAACTGAGGAAGACATGGGTGTATGGAAAGTCAGTGAATGTGCTTAGGAAAGTTTGGTAGTCTGACATGGGTCTTGATGATGTGAGCAGCAATTCTGAGAGTGCTATTCTTGGAGGGTAGTATGGAAAGGGAGAGAGAGGTGAAGACTGCTCAAAAAGTGTGACACAATCAGAAGAGGGACAGAGAGCAGGCCTTTTTGTCAGAAACTTGTATTCTGAAATTCACATCACAGAAGAACTCTCTAGAGAGTGTTTGGCAAGCAGAAGTCTACTTATTTCTATTACGAGTTTTGAAAGAGTTGAGAGGTTGAAAGGTTTGCCTGGAGTGGTTGGTAGGTACGGATTGCCTGAGATGTGTGGAGTTTTTTAAGCCACTTGTTCTGTGAGGGATTCTAATTGGATGATGACTTTTTTTCTATCAATAACATCCTGTGGGTATGGCTAAGTTTGCAGATGATACTAAGCTGGGGGCAAATGTTGAACTGCCGGAGGGTAGGAAGGCCCTCCAGAGGGACCTTGACAGACTGGAGAGATGGGCATGCTCTAACAGTATGAGATTTAACATAACTAAGTGCCGGGTTCTTCACTTCGGCCATAACAACCCCATGTACCGCTACCGGCTGGGGGAGGAATGGCTCGAGACTAGTGAAGTGGAGAGAGACTTAGGTGTACTGATTGATAGGAAACTCAATATGAGCCAGCAGTGTGCCCAGGTGGCTAAGAAGGCCAATGGCATCCTGGCCTGCATCAAGAACAGTGTGGTCAGTCGGTCCAGGGAGATTGTCCTCCCCCTGTACACAGCGCTGGTCAGACCCCATCTTGAATACTGCGTGCAGTTCTNCATAATTTTCTGTGATTCTGTGATTTTCTATTTTTCACAGAAGTGCCTGCTTGTTACACACACAGCATTTTCCTTTTCTCAGGAATGCTTGTGATACACTTACGTAGAATTTTTTTATGTCTTTTCAAATTCAGAGAGCTGAGCCTGAATCCCAGCATGGAGGAGAACAGATTTTTTTATTTCACAAAGCAAATCAATGGGCAATCTTGACAGGGCTTTATTCTAAACATTGTGTCTTACCCCAGCAGCTGTGCTGGAACCCTAGGAAGCAACTTCTTAACTGTCCTGGCAGCTTAATCAGCACTGCACCTGTTATAAAGACAGACATATTCTTTTGAGTTATGTAATGGCTATGATCCAAGTTGTGAAAATGTGAACAATGTTATGGAACAGGTATGTATGTAAGCCTAGAAGATGTGCTTTCTGAAATCCATGATTATAAAGTTTCCTGCACTACATGCAGAAGTGTTTGAAATAGTTTTGTGTCCTGTTCTTCATGGAGTTTTTGTTTTCATTTGGTTTTCTTTTTCCTGAGTGGAAATTCATACAGATAGAAATCCCATGTGTACTTCAGATTTTCATTTTAGTTGTTGTGTCTGTGCGTGCATTCATATGTGTATTTTGGGAGAAAGGAGGAAAAGGCAAGAAACACTGTGTACATGTGTACTTGAATACAATAGATATTGAGCAATGACCAAGGTGGCAGAATTTGGAGCTCAGATTTCTGAAATTGCTTGGGGCTCACCTGACTCTGTTGCTGAACCTTTTAGCAGTTCCCACTGACTTCAGTGAGAGGAGAATTGAATTAATACTGAAGGCTTTTGAAAAAGAAAAAAAAATTCTTTGCTGAACTGTGATTGAATAGCCTGACCTGGTTCCGTTAGGCTACTACTACAAATTGAAGGTAAACACAATTTTCTTTATGTTCAAAATTTGTTGAACACTTGCCTATTCTTTTATCTCCTTTTGAAAATCCTGCTGCCTGCTGGTGGGAAGCTGTACCTGCTTGTGCTGTTTAGAATGAGATGATTCCTGTGGTGTGCATTTCTTATTGGAATGACTGTGGAAAAGAGCTTCACTGCTCTTGAAGATGATCACCTGCCCTGCTACTGACTTGCTCTCTTAGATATACGTATTTCTTAAATATCTCTGCCAGCATCTGACAAGTGAAGAAATTTAAGAAGTATAAATTACAATTGCTATGTAGTAAATGATTCTTTTACATCAAAACCTTCCTATTCAAATAGCTACTCGAGAATCATAAATGATACAACCCTGAAACTTTTTTTTTTTTCAAAAATACACAATGACATTTGTCCTTTTCCTCAATGACTTTCTTGGTGCTGTTCTCACTTAAGGTACCATGTTTAGAAATAATAAAGATTTGTAATACAAGCATTTGCATTCTTTATTAGCTTGAATGTAAAGCAGAGAAGGGTGACTCTGGGTAACAAATACAGCTGCTTCTTGGGCTGACTGGTTGTTTTCAGCTGTGCTAGTTTCAGTAGTTGTGGGTAAATTCTGCCAGATTTAAAGCAGATTTCTTCAGCTGAAAAATGTCTCTGGTGAATTGCTGAGACTGAGGTTTCAGAGCCTTTTATACTATACTTGCAGTTCATCTAATTTGGCTGCTTTCAGAACAGGTTAAAAGTATTGTAATCGAAGTGAAAAGCATGAACTCATAGAAGTTGGTTTAGCAAACAGCTCCCCTGAACCCAGAAAAGTACATGAGAGTTGATAACATTGGTACATTTTATCTTATCTGAGACCTGAAACTTGCAGACTCTTATGTACCCTCATAAAATGTTCATATTCCTATTGACATTGCAAAGTAGGTGTCTCTTTACACAATCTAGACCTTATCGTAGCTGTGAAAGTTATCCTTCTCTGGATAAATATTCTGTCTGTTTTCTTTATGGCTGGAAAAATCTCAACCTAGCTGCTTACAGGCAGAAGTAAGTTACACAAAGTGTTTATTTAAAATTCAGTTTTGTGGTTTTAGAACCTCTGTCTTTGAAAATTTTCCTTGTAAACTTAAGGCTGTTTATTATGTGGAAAGGTCCCTACAAGTATAAAAAAATGGATGGGATTAAAAAAGTTGCACTCCCTATTAAACATTCAAATTTGTGATCAGTGTTATAGTCTCCAGTGAAGTTCCCCAGCTGAAGTTTTTTTATTGAAGTTTTTCTGTTAATCATGTGTGTGTTGCCCGAGCTGACCTGAGCCTGGATACACTGTAGCTGAGTTCATACAGTCCTGTGTTGTATGGTTTTGCTTGGTTTGCTTGGTCTGGATTTGGGATCCCTGTATTTCCATATTGCTAGCTTTTCTCCTCCCTGTCAAAGATTCATTTCCTATTTCATAATATCTTTGATTTTGCTTTATCTGGGCTATCTTGTCTCACTGTTTCCTTGGAAATAAGGGGATGAACTGCATAATGAGCTAGTGTTTTCAGTATTGTTCCCTCTTCCTTTCTCAGCATAGCAGGACACCTTGGGTGGGTGTTCGCTTGGGAGCTGGACTCGATGATCCTGTGGGTCCCTTCCAACTCGGAATAACCTGTGAACCTTACTTGCTTTTGTGGTCTCTGACAAACAGATTTTGCTGAGCAGCCCAGGACACTACTAGGTGTATCACATCTGCAGTCCTGGAGCATTTAGACCCCCTCAGTGAGCAGGCTGAATTGGTTCACAGGTTCACAGATAATTCCTACTTGGAAGGGACCCACAAGGACCATCTAGTACAACTGCCATGCAACTCCCACACAGGGATCGGATCCCCAACCCCAGAGCACCACACTCTGTCCATCCGAGCCTCCCATTGTCTAGACCATGTCACTGAGTTCCTCATCCAGTCTTAAACACCTCCAGGGATGGCAACTCTACCACCTCCAGCATTTGGACTTGTTCTTCCAGTTCATTACTGTACTTATTCCTATAATATTTTAACTGACTCAGCACTCCATTGTAGATTCAATAAGTACACTTAGATCTTCCTATCAGTTTCTGAAAAGCATCTTATAATGTGACAGCTACAGGTTCAAATGTGTTCATTCATCTGTAATTTCACTTACAGATCAATAACTACCTTAAATATTAGAGAGATGATAGATTTTCTTGGAAAATTATGTTTGCCAGTGCGGTGCAGAAGGGACTGTAGAAGGATATGAAGTAAATAACTTTTAATACAGAATTTTCTTTTAATAGATAAATGATCTATTATTTAATTCTGTAATGAGATGGGTGGGCATACGAATAACTATATCTATAAAGTGAAAATGTGAACTGGCAGATTTGAATACAAGTGATGCACAAATTGCCAGTGAGTAGGTTGCAGAACTTCCTGTAATTTGTTTTTATAGCTATTGGCTTTTTTTAATATTTAATTTTCTACAAGCTTTCATTAAGTAGTGTATGTGAAGTGTTTCAACCTGGCTTTGATGTGCATTCAGTATCAGATGGACAGATCAGGCTTTTTATCTCTAAACTACAGATCAGTTACCTTTTTAAACACTTACCTCATAATTTTCCTTTAAATTGAAAAAAAAAAAAGGTAATAGTCAACTTGAGAGAAGTAAAATGAAAATGGTTAGAAAAAATAGAAGCATCGCCGAAGATCAGGTCCAAGAGCCCATGGACCTGCTGTTGGAGGATTACATTGTGGGGCACAATTATCTCATAGATTGTAAAAGAGTACCTTACACTTGGAAGTAAAAAATTCCTTAATTTCTTGATGCAGGTAGCTGGCTTGCTAATGAATTAAATATGGAATAACTTTTCAGTGAAGCACAGCAGCTGTGTTGTCAGAGCAGGGGACTTTATCATCATCAGGTTATCATCATGGTGTTATGCTTAGGATGAAATAACCACTTGTTTCAAAAAACCAGTCTATAATATCCTATCTGAAGGTCGGTCTCATAGATTTCATTCCTTAATATTCTAGCTGACATTCCCATTTTCTGAAGTATGTCTCTTTAGATACATAAGTCTTGGATATTGTGGTATCAAGAAGGCTACTATGTGCAGCATTGCAATTAGATGGAGAAAAGCCTCTTACTGTGGCACATATGTGACCAGTAAACCAAAATTCCAATTTTTGCTGTTGTTGTTTCTACATTTTTACTAGGACTCTTATAATAGTACGGTCGGGTTCTAAATATGAGAGCTTTTCTATTTAGAACTATAGGACTTTAAAAAAATCATTCAATAGAAATATCATTGGACTTCAATGCAGATAATAAAATACTAACATCCTCTTACACAACTATTGGCTGTGTAGGTTTTACTTATGAGGTATTTTTCTTTTCTCTTGAAGTGACATGACATTGACATTATTTCAGAAAGGAAGATGAGAGACTGTTATTTTATTCATTTATATTCTAGCTATATTAAACATGCTAGTTTAAAAACACAAGACTCCCCGTCTTTGAAACTAACAAAATAGTCAAATGCAGAAGAAGCTATTCAAAATTGTCTTTTAATAAAAGTTTAAAGTCTTCAAAATATATTTGCCCCTGGAGCAAACTTTTTTCATTTAATATTGTGTCTGTTAATTAGTGCTTCAAATTTGCAAATTCTTTATTGGTTTATATCAATGTAATACCCAGAGCTCATCTCATTGCCAGTTTTGAATGAAATATGATCCTGTTTATTCTATTAAAACGAAGGCTTGAAATTGTTACCCAAATGCCACAGGAATTCTTGCCATTTTCTCATCAAATTTCTCATCAGATTTTTTGTTAAAGTCACATTGTTTTAGATTTTGAGCCTTGGCATTTAAATGAAATTCAATGTGCCCCACTGGAGAAAACATCTGCAGGGACATATTATGTACAATATCCATTCCAATCAAGCAGGAGTGCACTGTGAGAAGCTTATTCTTACTCCACTTAGTTTTACCCTGATGTGGCTATTGAGTCAGTCTGTGAGAAGAAATGTTTAGAAAATTAAACTAGCAGAACAGCAGAGATTTTTTTTAATACTCAGAACAAATACTTCCAGTTGCACAATATTAATTTAGGAATGACATTTAAAAAAATAACCTGGAGGAGTTTGGTGCCAAATTCCCTCAGAAATGCAATGGAACTTGGGAATTGAAGCCTCCAGGTTGCCTTGGTAAATCTATCTGAGTGATTCGCATTAAGGATTTTCTTTGAATATAAAATCATGATATACAGAAACTGAAGGGAGTAGAGAGATGTTGAGGGAGAAAGAAAAGAAATAATAAAACAATCAGTCCTGTAATACTATAACTTATACATATTAAAAAGTTTCAGAAATTCTAGAAGCATGAGGTTAGCTGTCTTTTAAAGATGACCTGGAACAAGCCTGTTTCTTTTTGAAGTGACTGCCTTACACACCAAGCTTGTCCCACCAGTTGGTGGGCAAAAAAAGGTAGTGTGGAGGAGCAAGCCCTTCTACAGCAGCAGTGAGTGTTTGTGAGACTTACTTCTTTTCATAATGAGGAATTCTGACGAAAAAGTACTGAAGAAGTCCTTAAAAAGTCTCTTTAAAATGTATTCATGGTGACAGGGTCCTCTGCCATACTACGTTTTACAAGCACAGCACCTGCCTGTAACACCTCTTCTGCTGCAGAGCTGTGAGTAAGAGCTGTTGTTAGGAGCTTTTCAGCTATTTTAAATAAAGACTAGAAGAGATGTGGCAGTGGAGGTGAGGGGGTCACTGCAGAGAATTACTATAATTTATATGTCTTTAGCACTACAGGCTGTGAGGACCACATCAAGAGTACCAGGTCCAATTTATGTGCTCCTTAATAGAGGAAGGACCTTGATAAAGAGGTTCAGCAGAGGTCTAGTAGGATGGAGGCAGGTCATTGACGGTGACGTGTGGTGGGAGGAGAAGAAACCACAGGCATAAATTGGGGAGAAAAATAGAAGTTCTGACTGGACGTAGGGGAAAACTATTTCCTCTTGAGGACATTCAGGCACTGGAATCAAGTTTGCAGAAAGGCTCTGCAGTCCCCATCCATGGGAGTTTTTAACATCAAGTTAGATGAAGCCCTCTTTAATCTGAACTGACTTCAAAGCTGGCCCTCACGTGAGCTTCAGTTTGGGCTAGAGACATCCTGAGGTCTCTTTCTACCTGAATTTTCCTATGGTACAATCTGACTTGTAGAGGAAATTTCATGCTTCTATTTAAAATCCTCCCTACTCCTTTCTTTCCCTTATCCTATCCAGTTTATTATTTA
Source organism: Pitta sordida (assembly GCA_013390025.1). NCBI lineage: Eukaryota > Metazoa > Chordata > Aves > Passeriformes > Pittidae > Pitta > Pitta sordida. The sequence goes on along the minus strand of WEKX01002560.1, from coordinate 408,762 downwards.
GACTTGCATTGGTGGATGTTCCAGTGATATATACTAGTTCCTTTCAAGAACACTTCTGGAAGAACTGATTAGTAATGAAAAAACCTGCCAACAACCAAACAAAACCCACAACAAACCAACAAATACAGTCAGGAAAAGTTTTCCAATAAGATTACTAAGTAGAGGGAATTCATTTTGTAGGGTACAGAGAAAAAAGAATAATGATAATAAAACAATAAATTTACGACAGTTTCCAATTCTCTGTGTAACTTTGTTTATAAAATACGCCTGGCTGACAAACAGGCACATTCAAGCTTATGTACCTATGATTAACCCAACCACCACGGTTCTAAACTTCTCAGGTTCATGTCTGCTTCCTTCCAGCTTGATGAGACAAGAGAGTTGCTCACTGTATTTGGAGTTCAGTAAAGCTGAAAACCAAAGAGAAAAGGTGTTACAGAAAATATTCTGGTTGAAATCTCCTGCATTTGACACCCAGAAGGTATTGATGTAATGTTAACAGCTGATCCTAGCTTGGATCAGAGAAGCTGTGCAGTAAACAAGCAGTTTCTTAGAAATTAGATAGATAGCATAAGAATTGGGTACATCAAAGTCCACTACAGTGACTACTGAGTGCTAATAGAGAATAGCTCTGCTGCACCTATGGCTAATTGCATGAGAAGAGATGTTCCAGTCTTGTCCTGCATAACCATTAAGGGGAAATCGTGCTCTGAGGAGGGTGCAGTTCTAGTAGGTAAAAAGAAATGTGAAGCACAGTGAAATAAGCCTGTGAATATTTTGGTCGTATTTGGACAAAACAGGAGGAGAAGCATGAACTAAAACATCACCATGCTTGTTTAACAATTCAACTCACTTCTGCTGGCACAAAGGAAGTTGGCTGATGACATGATAAGTGAATAAACAGGTACAGCAAGGCTAGATTTTTTCTTTTTTCATAATATTTCAGCCTTTGCTGTATACTTCAAGAGTACTGTGAAAAATGTAGTGTTAAAATAGGAGCAGATTCTTTGTTTATTTCTGTCGGTGATAACCCATTACATTTGCAGAGATGACATGTCAAAGACAAATTTCTCAAATTTCTGAACTGCTTCTTCAGCAATCTCAAATGGTCTCTGAATTTCAGGCTCAGATGCTTTCTAGCTCAAGCATAATTATAATGAATAAAAGTTTCAGTAGGTCTAACTCTGCTTTCAGCTGTAGCCGGGTAATCTCCTTATCTTTTGTAAGCAGAATACAGGAAATTCTTTTCCTCATGGAATGATTCAATTTTGGGTTTTCATTTGTGTTATAAAACTAATTCTTCATAATGCATGTGTTGAATTTGTCTTGCTACTGTCTCTGCAATGCTGACATGAGTAAACATAGTATGTTAGTGTATTTATTTTTATTTGTTCACTAGTTGATAGGTATGATTCTGAAGGTATGAATTCTTATGTGAGGAACAGATTTATTTAATAAGAAGTCACTCTTTTTGCAGGCAGAGTACATGTTTAAAACAGAAAGCTGCTAATACCACAGAGATAAAAGGATCATTTGCACTAATTTTTGAAGCTAATTAATCAAATGAACTGAGTATATTAACCGGCTGATGGTATTCTGCTGAGCAGAAAGTGAAACAGTTATAAACTTCTTCAGTCTTATTTTTCTTACTACCATGATATACTTTGACTTATATTGCAAATCTCCTACAGTGACAACCCTTTCATAAGCACTGACAGCTTAAGTAGTTCCATGAACAAGAACTGTGAATGCTCACAATGTCCAGGCAGATTCCTCTTCTCATCATAATGTTCTCTTAACGAATTACTGAGAACGAAAGACATAGTATGTGAAGATCCTTCTGACTGCAAATAGTACAAGTATGAAAATATTTTAAATATTTAGTATGTGTTTATTAATAACAACAGTAGGAATTTATCTGAATTTATAGCAAGTTTAAAAAAAAATCATGTTCTGTGTAATCTCAAATGATTCTGCAGTGAAAAATGTTTTTACTAAAATTGTGTAAATAAAACCACCCAAGAATGATTGTTTTATGTTGCCTATAGGCTCTGTGAGATGCAGAGGTAATGTATTTCAATGTTAGATTTGCTGATAAAACCATCAGCAAAGATGAAGCAAAATGTCTCAAGATTTATCCAAGAGTTTTGTAGAGACAAGCCAAACGAGACCACCTGGATCCTTCAAAGCAGAATTAAGGGTTGCTTTCTGACATGACAGAAATCTAGGTAATGATTCCATTTTTTCTCTAGAAGCTAGTGGGAATGAGACATGCAAAATAAATGAGAATTTGTCTGTGAGTGTCCAAGGCAAATCTGTAGAAATACATTCCCACACTGTGGAGTGCAAAGTACATGTGATGTGGGAGCTGCTTCCCAGTCATAACAGCTGTACAGCATCTTACTGACCTAAGCTGGACCAGAGGCTCCTGTCTGCTGTGCATGTCCTGGTGCAATGACAACACCTGCAGTAACCTGGCAAGAAATAAAACCTGCATGTCTGGAATAAAGTTGTATAGCCAAGGCTGGTATAGAAAGGTTAGGTAGGGCCTGAGACCTTAATCTCTACAGTTGGCTAAGGACATGTGTGGCATTCTGTGCCAGAAGGAGTAAGGTAATACAGCAGAAAGTTTTGAGGTAAGAGGAGAAAGGAAGTGAGAGGAGTTTATCTGCTTCTTACTTAGTGCTCCTCTTGACAGTAGCTGACTGAAAGAAATTTTGGAATCCCTGCTGTCAAACAAAATTCAATGAATTGAAATCCTGTTTGTCTGGATTCAGTAGTATCTTCAATAGCGTTTGGAGATTTGTTTTCCATTCACTTTTCATTCCTTCTTTTTTTTAACTTTAATTTCCTGCATCTTCTTGTTGAAAGCTGCCTAATCTGTCAGTGATATGTTGTGCTAGTAAAGAGAAACACAAAAGTAGGATCTAAATACAAAGGTCAGTTCTTTTACCAGCCCAGTCCATTTCCTACCTTCAAAGTCTGAAAGGAATATCCTCTCTTGTCAGCTGACATGAATTGTAGCCACTCTAAGACTGCTCAGCTTTTTGTTTTGTGGTCAAAGCTGAACAAAGTCGAGGAAGACTCGTGTTCAAAACTGGACTTCTGTATTTTATGCCACTGTACAACACTCTGCATAATGAATTGAACATGTCAAACCAGTATTTCTAAGAGTATGTTTACAAGAAATTGAAAAGAGACTGTTTTCAAATAGAGAAAAAAAGAAGTTTGGTGATGATTTCCCACTAGTTTTCAGGAAGAGGGGTGTCCCTAAGTTTTCATTATGGTTTTGAAGGTCTTTCCATAACATTTAATGCTGACTGCTGCAGCAGTATTTCCTTTTCTATGTTAAATCATTAAATGATGATGTCCAGTTCATAGTTTCAAGGACACTGGGTCTCTTTTTCAATTTGTAGAATAGTTCCTCCTCCTGGCAATTCCCACACATTTTTTATTGCATATCAAGTGGCCTCAATTCAAATGTCTTCTGTGAACTTGAGCATCTTTCAGGATCAAACCATGAGTTTCAGAAATAGTAATAATTTTAGGGATTAGTGCTTTTCAATGCATGGCATACATTTTGTTAGTTATGTATTGTGAGGGTTGCTGGTATCTTCTTAGAAACAGTTGCTTCAGATCAAAACCATTTCCCACTCTGTTGTCCTTTAACATATCAAATAACAACTGAAACAGCAGCAGCAGCCAATGAACATGGATCAATGATATCTTCAGCCACTGCATTTCTGTAGGTTTAATCCATTTATGTGAAAATCAAGTTACTACTGGCCTGCTTTTTCTTTACTGGAAACAATTGATAACATTACTTCAGAAGAAATTAATCCAGAGAATTAATTAGCAGAATCTAGTATCCAATAAATGTAGTCTTGAGAAAGATTTCATGGGTGGTCAATTGTGACATTAAATGGAAGATAAAAAAGTAGGTACTGCTAGCTGTTTTCCATAATCAAACAGAAGTGACACAAATAGGATGACATTGACTGTGGAGAGAAGTAAATAGGTCAGTTGTTGTACCTGTCACAGTAAAGCGTGGAGAACAATTTGTTCATGTTTTTTGGCTTAGGCCCATTTTAAGGCCTTAAATTTTTTGAAGAAATACTTTGAACAATAAAAAGAAGAAAAGATTGTTCCCAGGTCAGTGAGATTGATGCTGCAGAAGCTGCAGTGGTGCTTTAGGGTAAAATTCAACCCAAGTCAGTGGGAGGAAAAAAAGTTAATGCTTGCTACCTTCATTGTAATTCCTGTGATTTTTAGTAGCTTTAGTTTTTGTGATTCAGGGATGTGAACCTTACATATGATTATGGTTAATGCAATTTGGCTGATGAATCGTAATCTCCATAGCTGTAGTACTGTACTTGACTTTTTGATTTTGAGTCCAGCCTTTTAAAAAAAGTATTATTTTATTGTTGTTATTGAAGGACTGTATTTAAAAGTACAAATGAAGATCTGTGTGCTATTTCATGAGGGCTGTGTTTGTGTACAGCCAAGCACAGAGCCAGATTTTCAAAGGTATTTAAGAGACTGAACTTTCAGAGAGATGCCTAAGAGGATCTTTGAGAGACTGTCTGCACATTTAAGCAGCTAAATGACTTTAAATATCTTGGATTATTTTCAAAGGATTTAAGTGAGTGTTTAAGCACCTTCTTGAAACAGGGTTTTAGTAAGAGTAAAGATCTTTTAAAATCCTGAATAGGTCATACGTCTCTTTCTGGGGATGGGAATTGTTCATGCACCTTCTGAATGGGAAAGATGCTTCTAAAAATTGGTCATGTTACAGTTGAGAACTCCTTAAAAACTGGCTTTTGCTGCTTACCCCAGTAGATGCAACTTTAAGGAAGAAGAAACCATTTTCCAGATAGAATTTCTATTTTAAGCCATTTCTCTCTTGACCCATAGGCCTGCGTATCCCTGACTTAACTCTGTGGGCTGTAGCTTGTCACAGAGAATGATTCTGCTTTTGGCAGCTGTGCTCATTCAGCGTGTTTGTTAACTTAGCAGCAAAGTGCTTCTGTATTTGCTTTGTCTTGGTTTCTGAGCAGTTACTTACTGAAACATTTCTTTTTCTCTCCCTTTTTTTTTTTTTACTTATTGGTATTGATTGTGTGAGTGAATTTCAGGATGTTGTGACTGCAGGATTGCATGCTGTCAGTTTTTCTGGGAGGTATTATATGCTAGTAGGCCCTTGTGTTTCACTCATTTCTCTGACTATAGAGAAAGAATAACTGAAATTTGAAAACATGCTCTATCAATATTCACATTAGAAATCTTATTTGTGCAGTCCTACTTGTAAAATTAGGGTTTTTTCAAAGATGTATATTTTTTAATGTATTAAATTATTTCCCAGAAAAAAACCCTAGGCATGTGTAAAGCTAGTGGCTACATAAAGCTGAAGAATCAGATGTCTGCTGGGCAAATTGACAGAACTCATTAATCTTAGACGCAGCGTACTATAGTGTCTGTCCTTTCATGCACCTGCCCATGCCTAAAGTAATTACATGATGGCACTATTAATACTGAAGTGCTTGAGTGGGGATAGGGTTATCTTCTCTTCCTAGTAATTGATTGCTAGCTGATTAGTGGACAGCATTTCTCCTACAGTATAATTGCCTTTCTGCTGTTGTAGCTTCTCTAACCTGGGGGTTAGGCCGTCTTACTGGTTTTGAGGCCCTGGCAACTGCACCACAAACCTCCAAGTAATGAACTGGAACTCAGTCACTGTGAATTTCCCAAACAGAAGATGACTAGTTAAATGTATTTCAATGATGGCATATTTCACAGCAATCAGAGATCCCTCCTGCCTTCTCTTTCTATGAAGATATTTTCAAACCCTCTGATTCCTGTGTGGAAAAGCATGCAGTTGCTTGTCTGCAGTTATTATCTAAAATATACCAGAACCATGTAATAAGCTTGTATATTCTATGACCCTGTAGAAATAGAAACCAATATACGTATTTGCTTCCTTAGAAGCAGACTGGTATATATGCAGTCGACCCCCGCCCTTGTGGGCTGTTGGGTCTGCCGGCATTCACACGAGTTCTGGAATCTGTGAGGACAGCAAACACCATAAGTATTCAAGTATGCCACACCCCCTCCACTAATGAGGTCTGGAGGGCAGTCCTGAGAGCGCGGTTCCCTCTGTAGTGCCTCGTTAAAGCAGAGGAAACGCCTTTTGCTGCTTCCCAGCTCCCTAAAGGGAGCTGCTTTTCCGAGTACAGACACTGGCATGGCTGGGATCCTTGAAGCTGGTGCCCAGCCCCTGCCGTGGATACGAGTGGGTGTGGAGCCTCCTGCCACTGTCCTTTCCCTGCGTGTCTGTGCTGGGTTTTCTCAGGATTTCCGGTTGCTGGTGTGTCTCTTGTGTTCAAACAGGGCAGAGGTGGCACACTGCTCCAGAGCAGGATTCTGTGGGAGGCTTGTGGAATGGGGTTGCTGCTGTGTGGGGCAGCACCATGGGTACCCTGGGGCTGTGTAACAGGAGTGACAGCTGGGACAGTTTGCCAATGTCAAAGGGGCTGTGATGCACCCAACCAGCTAAATCTGGCAGAGAAAGTTGCTCATGAAGTTGCTCAGAGAGGGCAGATGATTTCCAGGACCCCATGATCCTGCAGCATTTCTCCTGCCCTGTGACCCTTGGTGCTGTACTGGGCTGGGGACTCAGAGACCTGCTGACTAACTATACTTGATGTGCAGGTTCTTGAAAGTGGAGGTGAAAGATTATACTGCAGGAGACATAACAGATCTGAGTCTTAGGAGTAAGTTAGACATGAGATAAATGCTAATTTCCACCCCCCAAGCTTTCTACTTGCCTGAAAAATAACTCCTACCTTGGATCAGACTTGCATCTAGCTTTGTTTCTGTTTTCTAGCACTCTGCACTAAACCAGCCACATGAATCTTTGAGCTTTCTTACACTGGTCCTGAACTCAGGTGGGATGAACAGCAGTGGTACAGCAATGAAATCTCTAATCTCTACCTGAATGCTGAACCACATACTTCCTCTTAATTATCAGTTTAATCTATGGTGTACTTAAATGACTAATTTTATTAACATTTTCTAAAGATTTCTGATTGGCTCTGTTCAGTACAATTGCTTAGCTTAATCGCTGAAGTGGATGTCTATGTTTAAATTGTGTAACCAGTTTCCTAGGTCCCCATTTCCAAAGGTATTTAGGGGCAGTTAATAATATTACGCAGTGTTATTTTCAGTACTGTCTATGAATCCAGCCAGAGGCATATTCCCAAGATAAAAGTGCAAGGAAGTTGTCTACTATGTGACGTAACCTGCCTGGAAGGACATTTCATTTTCTAACTTTTGTGAATTACCAGGTACCTGAAAGAATGATGGTTTGCCTTAGGAGTGGTACTGAACTGGCCAAAAATCGAAGTGCCTTGCAAAATAATATAAACACAGCTGAAATGAGAGAGTACTTTGACTGATGATTTTGTAGTAGCCTGTATGCTGTGGAAAAGTTCATATGGAAGTCAAGTCCCATGCCAAATGACTTGCACGAGTGCTACTTTACGTCTCTGCCAGTGGAGTTTTGCACCTGAGTAGTGATTCTCAGAACAGACTTCTGACAGATGTGTACAGGTATAGAGAAAGCATAGGGGAAAAACAGACTGAGTTTTGTGTACCCTTAACTGGTGACATGACTTCCATTAAAAGTTCACTCTTCAGATCTAGAAAATGAACCTGGTGCAAGCTGGAGCTGAGAGAAAGGAAGCTCCCCAGTGCAGGGTGTATCTTTGCTTCATGGCATGACCAGCCTTCAAAAAACTGGTCAGCGCATCTGTGTAGATTCACTGTACAAGACGCTTACACTGCAGTGTTTAACAGCTGCATGTTAAACCTAAGTGGTTAGAATTTACAAGGAGACACCATAGTTTATACTCCATGCCCTTGTACAGTATTCAGTTAAGTTGTCCTTTACACATTCACCTGGGATTATAAACTGAGCCCCTGCTGTTCTCAGTGAGTTAACATTGATATAAAAATGTCTGACATACAAGATCATGCAAAATGCAGCACTTTTTAGCACTTACAGGAGGATGACAGGGGATTAGGAATGAATATTAGAGAGTCTTCAGACCATAATAGAAATGTGCTGTCGGGAAAGGGGAAATGTCTCCTCATTTTTTCCCTCGATTTCTTTTGTTTTCTGCAAACGTAAACCAGCCCATTCTTTGCACCATAAAATTTAAACCAAGAATATTGAACTGCATAATTCCTTAAAGTAATTCCTTAAAGCAGTCCTTGTAGCTGTTAAAGGCTCATTTGTTGGACAGAAGGAGAAAGGGGTCTTTCCCAGTAAATGCTAAAGGAGTTTTAGAAAATATTAATGTAATACTATATGCATACACTTATTCTAAATGGGCCTAGAATACGTGTTGCAAAAATCTTGAAAATGTTAGCGTTGCGAAATGCAACTTTCAGGTCAGAAAATGCCAGCATTAAGTTTGCTCCTTTAAAAGCATTTCCCTGCTTTGTGGCAATGTTTCATGAACAGTCTTTAATTACTGGATCACATGCTGGGTTTTTTTCCTACAGGACCACTGCCTCCTTCACTGCACAGATGGGTTATGTTCTCAGAGTTCAGCATTTTAGCTCCTTTGTTTCATGTGTGGCCCTAACTCATATTATTTGGGAAATACTCATATCCTGCTCTGATTACAGAAAATTTCACTTCCACATAGGCTTATCTGGGCTGCTCACCACTGTCATGCAAAATGCTTCTTAAATGATATATAGTTATTTTCATGATACCTTTAGAAGGGGGAAGTTGTATGTCCATTATAAAAAAAGGAGAACTGAAACACAGAATGATGGTTATAAATTTACCCGGGTATTTTGTCTAAGATACTCAGGCCCTGCTTTTTCAGGATTCTTACTGGAGTATGTGATAACGTTAACGTTCATTGATAGAGTTCCTCTTGGTTCTAGTCAGGTGTAGAAGCTTTTAACACTTCCAGAATTTACAAATTAGACATTTAGAACACACAGGGCGTGCTCTTTTCAGCCATTTGGGCTATGAGCCCAGTCACAGATTATTATGGTTAGAAAACCCAGAACAGGTTAAGAGGACATCCTTATGAACTCCAAACTCTTTACTGCAAGTCTCTAAAGCTCCCCATCACCTTCTATTGAACATTGGACCTTTTAAACAAAAATGAATTTGCAAGAAAAAAATGGAAGTAATGAAAGGCGTTTTTGCTACCGTTAATGACTAAAATCCTTTACAATGGCAATTCTTTTTCTTAAAGACTACCTCATGAGAAGCACTCCGTAACCCACAATTTTGCCAAGATGACCTGAGAGGAATATGTTTTCTGAACCTCTGATCTGATTGGTTTAACATTATGATGTAAGCAAGACCTGGCTTATGAAAATCCCTGACTTCTATTATCCAGTTTGTGTGTTTGATGCCTTAGTAATTCTACTCTTCACATTTGATAATCCACCTCCTTTTGTAATACTTGCTTTCTAAATTCATGCATTTACTCATTAAATCAACATCTAAGCCCCACAAAACAATGTACAAAATCCTTTGGTAATGCAGGAGTCAGAATGATGTTCTTAGTCTTGAATATGAGGCCATATTTCTTTTTTCTTTCTCTGGATCATAAGAACTAATTTTGCTGAATGAAAAGAAATGAGAAGCTGTACATCAGGAGCATATGTAATGCTTTCTGGTGCTACTGGGCATTTAGTTTGCAACCTGAAGCAGCTGTGGATGTTCGAATGTTAACCCCAAGAGGGGTTGTGTACCCAGCCCTTCCCATTGATCTCAGTAGAGATCAAATTGGGATATCCATTTATGCTTTCAGATTTCAGCACTGACAACATTTCTTCAAGTCAACAACATAAACATTTGCATTCAGGGATGGTAACTGTTAAGAGTAGTAGGTTGCCAACACACAACTAGGCATATGCCTTTTTAATGACAAAAGATGCTTTTGTAGACGTTTTGTATAGAACATTTCCGCTTGAGCAGTTGAAGCTGGACGTGGTGCCCAGAGAAATGTCATGGGAAGCGCTGGGCAACCTTAACTACAGGTGACATTACTGGCTTCACCTGTAGTATATATTCTCTCCAACTATTTAAGCAATGTTGTCCTTCACTATCACGTTTCTTATGTTGAACTTTTTGAATAGTGAGCCTGAAAATAACAAGCTGAGCTCATTAGTAGATTAGGTGTTGCAGTGAGTCCATGTGTTCAGTGTTAGTTCTCTTTCTTCAGTTTGATAGGGTTTCTTATAGAGAGCAATTACATCTGATTGACATGTTTTCATGTGCCTCTAGCCTTGACTCCTTCTTACTAAACAATTCTAGATCAAGGACACTGACTTTTCTACTGCCATTAACTAAAATCAGGATCCAGGAGAAAAAGTTAAATAACTTTTAAGATGTAACTTGAAACAAATTATAAAACATGTATAAAGAGGAATGTATTTTGGGTTCATATACTGTAGTTGTTGAAAGTCAGGTACAAAACAGTTTAAGGCATGGAGATGCTTTAAAATTTAGAAAAAAAAAATCAGTATTTCTACTTCAGCTAAGAAAAATGAAGTAGAGGGCCAAATTTTATCACTGAATGTGCATACAGCTTTTCCATTTTGCACTTTATCATTCACATTAAATAATGTAATTTAATGAAGTTTTATACTAATAATGCTACTATATATCCTGAAATTCTAGTAAGTAGAAGTACCTTTTAAAAAAAAAAAGAATGAAAAAAAAGCACAGTTGAGGATGCCATGTGTTCTTGCTCACTGGATCTGGGTGTTTTTGGGAAAAAAAACTTAATTTGAAAAGGATTAAAACCTTAAAAATTAAACAGAAATCATTCCTCCCTTACTATATAAATCCACTATAGCTGAATGTTTGCTGTAGTTTCAATTCAATTTTTTATCTTGTACTTGTGTTGGGTTGTGAGGTTTTATTCAAATTTAAAATTTTATTTATGTGCTAAAATGAAACAAGTCTATTCCTCACCTCCCTTTGCACCCCAGGCTCAAGGGATATATTTTTACATCCCTTGCATGCACCTATTATGACCTGTTAGTAAAAATTATTTTGTTATTCGTGTTTAAATGAAGTTGAAAGAAACTATCAGGATTGCCCAATAAAGAGTTTTTGCCTGAACACAGCAAGTAAATACAAACAAAAACTACAATTGCTCTCCTTTCATAAATCAATGCCTTTTTTTCCCTGATGCTTGTTGTGGGAAGCTACATAACAATTTGTATTACTTACATGAGCTATCTTACGTTTTCTGCCTGACCAGGGAGTGGGTTTTTTCCATTTGAGGGCATATTTGTGCAGCAAAGAACATTTTTGCTGTGTCTTGGATTCCATTTTCATCTATAGGCTATAAATTTGCAAAACTCCCTCTTTATTTCGTGTATCTATTTCACAGGCTAGTGTGTTCGAGACTTTTCTGTTCTCGGACCTTTTTGACTCCTGGGTTATTCTGTTTGACTCTAATAGCTGGTCAGGACTGGCTTACTGATTTTCCTTATAATGATTGGTGTGCAGAGTTATGCATGTATTTTCTTTCCAATTTTGTTTCCTGCCTTGCACTAATTCACTGCTGAATACCAATTCTTAGTACCAGTCTCATGGTAGGAGGTTTGGGGTTATAATCAGCTTCTTGTTCAAGGGAAGTGCATCTCCATGAAGGAAGTGCAGATGAAAAATGGGGTGATAAATAGCATGGAAAAATAACTACAAACACTTCTTGTTCTTGATGTTGGCCCATATTCTATCAGAAGCAAAAGCTCTGGTCTGTAACTCTCTCTGGAGCGTGTGAATGCAGATCCTTACATTATGTTTCATGCCCATGTCTAATGAAGTGTTTTAGAATTGGCCTCGGAACTGAAGGCATGTGAGGTACTTAAACTGTGAATTTTATAGATAGTCCAGGTCATGTGGCTGGAGTGGATGTTGACTAAATTATTGTACTTTTTGTCTGTCTTCCCCTGAGGATTTCTGAATAAGGATTATTTATCCCTTTGATTTTTTTATATATATAATTGAAGACTATATAAGAAGGCAACATGAAAATTTTGTATTGGGTTTGCCAAAACTAGGAATGCCAGGTAATATCATGCAAAGCAATAATGTCTCTGTTAGTCATTTGATACTTTGCATTGAATTATCTTACATTATGAGTTGTAGTAGCCCAATGTGGTCACACATGTAGTTGCCTTGCATTTTTCCTTAAATAGTTACTTCTGCCTTTATTTCAGAAGCCTCTGACTTTCCTCTCACAACTATTGCTCACACTCTGCCACTCAGTTAAATGCTGTGCTTCTGTGGGGTTAGTAACTACAGCAGATGCCAGGTATACTTTTGTTTTTGATAACAAAAGTCAGGATGACAAAACTGGTTTCTTTCTGTGCATTTTTCCCTGAAAACTTACCATAATAAAATTAGTTCTCTCTTGCCAAATTAACAGTTTAGTATAGTAATTAGTGAGTTCTGCCAAGAGATCTGTTCCAGCAAGGAATTGCATTTGGGAACTCTTCTATTTTTTCCCTTAAGCACTGACCACAGAAGTTAATTAACTTTCTTTTCCATCATAAATTCCAGTGCAGGCAATGACCACTGTGTCCTCCCCCACTCCTATGTGTTCACTTATGATAAATTGTCCCCTACGCAGCCAATCTGGAGGCAGGTGCCTGTATGAATCTCAGGGGTTATACATACTGTACTATCCACAGGGCTGATTAATAATGAGCTTTTCACTGAACCCCCTTCTTTATTCTGTGTTCATGCTTCAGTGAAATAGGGAGAAGTTTATGGTAGAATGAGAGGGTTCCTCCCCTCACAATTATACTTCTCATTTAAACTGATGTCTTTTGGAATTGATTTGCATGTGCATGCTGCAAGGTACCCGCACTTAACTCCTTGACCCACACGACCATTCCTGTGGTGTATTGTAAATACAAACTTTGTGTGCTGCCTTTTACTCGGCAACTCCTATATTTGTGAACATTTGCATCAGTGTGTTTAGTCTTCCCACATTTCCCCTTCCCTTCTTGTCCACACTACATTTCTGAGCTGCTGGAGCTGAACTGCTGTTGCCCAACAGTTTGTGTAAAGGGTCTTGTATTTTGTTTGTAACTTTGCCTGTGAGGTTTTTATCTTTAGAAATCACTAAATGTTGTGACCAATTTGTTTGAACATTTCACCAGACGCTTTCTAGGAGTCTTTCTATATCTCAACACACACATTTGTAAACATAGTCAGGAGCCAAAATTTATTCGCAGAGAAATGAAACACAAGCTATTCTGTGTCTGTGGGAATAGATGCTGCAGTGCACATTATACTGAATTTCCTAGGCCTGCAATGTTCTTGCAAAGCTCTGTGGTGCTGCGCAGGTGCACTAGCGTGGGTTCAAACTGTAAACTAAAAGGACACAGTAACTCAGAGCCAGGGCTGTCATGCAATATTTGCTTCTGGATCTTGGTCTAGCTTGCCTAAAAGTCTCCTCACCACACTCCTTGGAGGTGTGAGTGTACCCAGCAGGTCAGATGGTTTTACATCTTAAGTGCAGACAAGGTACTTTGGAAATGAAAAAGTTGCTTTTCTCTCCATGTTGCTTTTCTCTCTGATCATGAGACATTTCTGAAATATAGGGAAATCTTTCCAGGCCTCTGATAACCTCTTTTATTTTTACCTTTTTTTTTCCTTTTACATTTGTTCCACTGTTTTGGAGCTCTGATTACTAGAACTAGGAATTAAAGATTGGAAGGTTGCCCTCAAATTAGGTATTTAATTCTTTCCCTGCCTTAATATAGCATTGTATTTTTGTTTGCTTTTTATTTTGTTTAAAAATGTTACAGTTTCTGAGCAGACAGTGCTGTTAGCAAGAATGCTTTTGTGTTTCATTTATGGTGGCAGCCTTTTGGTCCCCCAATTGTGTGTGACTACAGCAAACACACATTTTCATTTGATGGAGTTCCCTAGTGCCTTGTTGAATCTACTGTAGCTGATCACTGGTTAAAGGGTGTTGGCCATGCCTGGCTCCTGTTCTTTAGTTATTTCCAGCACTGCAGAACTTGGTCTTTCCCTTCAGTGTCAAATGTACTGTGGGCCTGACTGGTTTTGATATACTGCTTCATCACCCTTTATTTTAATCTTTTCCCTTAATGCATGGTCTCCTGGACCTTTGCATATTTTAGTTGTGTCCGTGAACTATTGATTTTTAAGTAATTTTCTTATTTCCTGTTCAAGGCAGTTTTTTTTCTGTCAGCTTTTTTTTCGTTTTCCCTGTCCCAACCACTCACATGCATGAGAAAATACTCAGGAAGGATAACAGAAAAGGCAAATTGAACCTCCATATAGTCATTGTTGTTCTCAGTTCTCAGATCAAAGCAATCCATAACCAAATCACGCTCAAAGGTCTTGTCACCAGATTGACAATGGATGTTTTAATTACTTAGAGGTTCCAAAAGGGGAGGGAAAAAAAGCCTACTTGAAAGAATAAACTTTGTTATCTCCTACTGTTATATGTGCCTTCTTCATATAAAGCTGTCAATTTGACTTTCCCTCTTGAAAATATCCTCATGAAATTACTTGATAACTAGTGGAGAGTTAAACTGAAGTAGTATTTAACTACAGTTCTTGAATCCTCTTATTTTGCTATGCAGACTGTCACTAATGAGAAGTGTGGTGTTTCAACTTCCTGCATTTTTCACTTATTATCCAGGTTCTAACTACAGTTTTGTTATTATCTTGTATTCAAAATAAAAGCAGGACATAGAAAAAAGGACATGTCGTGCTGAGCCAAACATCATCAAACAAAAGGCTTCTACACACTGAAAGGTTTCTCTCTCATCTTTGGATCAGGCCTTAAAAAAGCATAACAATAATTAATGCCAGGGGGTTTTCTGCTTGCTTTTGATAAGGACACTCCAAAGCAGGAAGAATTGTGGTAGTTGGTCTTGCTGTTGTTTCCTTGTCAAAACCAGTCATATTTACATGCCTTCAAGATGAGAATTAATATTTTTCAACTGAGTAAGCTTACCTGCTTGAAAAAGGTGCTGGATATTTTAAAGATCTTTTATGATACCGTATGATAGTGACATAACAAGAGCAGCCTCTGCTTAGAAGAGGTGCTTTCTGCCTGTTGAGAAACTTTCTAAAGGGTTAAGGAATCTTAGGATATTTTCTGACATTATTCATAATATATTTGAGTGGAGTATCAATTGCCAATTATTCATTAGGAACTGATGCTTTCAGCCTGAAAATTTTAACAACTAGTAGGACCAATGAATTCAGTATCTGGTATAGTTTTAATTGCATGTAAAAGAACCTATTTGCTTTTAGCACTTGAAAAGTCAAGGGCTAATTATTTCCATTTGGGTGTTATAGTAGCAAGGTTTTTCTTTTGCCTCAGGTGAAAAAAGAGAGCTTTATTTATCTTTTTTTATTGCCTGATGCTTTAACTGATTGCAGTATTGGACATGCAGGAAGGAGGTTTCAGTGATTTCCACTGTGGCAATGTGTGATTGGACTGGCTGTGAACACATTTCTGGGAGAAGTGCCTGTGGTCTGTGTTATCAGCTACATTGTGTGTGCTCTTGGCAGCACTAATACAAACTCAGTTATGCTGCTGTATGTGTTACTTATGTTCAGATGCATCTAAATGCATTCCAGACTGGGTTTGTACTTTTTATTTATGTTCTCCTTCTCCTTATAGGGAGAGCTTGGCAATGAGCTGTGCCTTCCCACTATACTCTCACTTGAGTCTCCTTGTTTACATACTTTTTGTCTTTTTTTCTTTTCTTGTTGTAGAATATTTTTAGTTGACGATACAAAGTCAATGTGAAGAACTAAAATAGCAAGGAACTTGGTTGTTGCAATTCAGAGTAAAATTTGTTCCAGCAAGTCCCTGGCATCCTGGCCTGCATCAGGAACAGTGTGGTCAGTCGGTCCAGGGAGGTTGTCCTTCCCCTGTACACAGCGCTGGTCAGACCTCATCTTGAGTACTGTGTGCAGTTCTGGGCTCCCCAGTTTAAGAGGGATGTTGAGCTGCTTGAGAGGGTCCAGAGAAGGGCAATGAGGATGGTGAAGGGACTGGAGGGCAGGCCCTATGAGGAGCGACTACAGGAACTGGGACTGTTCAGTCTGGAAAAGAGGAGGCTCAGAGGTGACCTCATTGCTGTTTACAACTACCTGCGGGGAGGTTGCAGCCAGATGGGTGTAGACCTCTTCTTCCAGGCTGACGACACCAGAACGAGAGGGCACGGCCTCAAGCTATGCCAGGGGAGGTTCAATCTTAACGTTAGGAAGCGGTTTTTCACAGAGAGAGTAATTGCATATTGGAATGGGCTGCCCAGGGAGGTGGTGGAGTCGCCATCCCTGGAGGTGTTTAAGAGAAGACTGGACGAGGAGCTTAGTGACATGGTCTAGCTGGGGGGTGTAGGGCTGGATGACCCTGGGCCCCTTCCGGCTCGGAGTGGCCTGCTAGACTGTGAGGGATCTAGGTTGGTGTTACGCTCTGGGATGTGCTCTCGGTCTCTGTACGGGTGTTAGGTGGTGAGTTGGACTAGATGATCCTTGTGGGTCCCTTCCAACTCATAATATTCTGTGATTCTGTGATTCTGAAATGTTAATACATGAGGTTTTAATGAGATGCTTTTTGTTAAAACATACCTTGAAATGTGAATACAATAGTGAAATCTTCAGTGTCTTAGGTTCAAAGCTGTTTAGATCTTGACAGGGTTTTAGAAAAGTGTCCCAACCTATAGCTTTATGTGAAGTCTGTCATTTGGTGTATTAGTGAGGAGTTGGTTAAAGCTGCCATGTATAAGAGCTGCCATACATTTAGGATAAGCATCAGAAGCCACAGACCTTTGAAAGGCTTAACTAAGGCAAGACCACACTGGAGCTGAGCTATGTGGAGAAAGGGCTTTCACTGTGGAACAGATGCAAACCCAGAAATTGTGAAATCCATGCTGGTGGGAGAGGAGGACAAGGGGATTTGAGTGCTACAGATGAAAGAAAGAGCAGATACAGCCAATGTGGCAGAGGCAGAGGGAGGATGGGCAGGAAATGAAGACAACATGACCCTTCAAGAAAGCTGGAAGCCTCAGCACAGGCTAGAAAAGAGCAGCATAGTGCCCTGAGCATCTGCTGCTTTCCCACTGTGTTCAGGGGAACAGCACATACATATTTTTGAAAATAAATAGCTTTGCATCAAAGAAATACCTGACTCTGTGATCAACTTCTCCATGCAAAAGGGAAAAGAGTGTAAGATGCTGAATATTTGTTACTGCTACGATATTACATAGCATTATTTATCTCTCTCTGCCTCTACCAAGGAGCATAGGAGACTGGTGAGGCTACCTGCTGAGGACCTTATGGCAAATTTTAAAGTTATTTTAACTCCTGAAGATGTAGAGGCACCTAGTGGAGTTTTTAAAAACACCCAGGATCCTAACTCTTCGTAGATAATGGCAGTGAGATTCCCAGGTGCTCTAGACAGATCCCATTCAAGGGCTTCTAGGTCTTGCAGTGCTTTGGAAAGGACACACCCTCGTGCTTTAATATGAACTGCTTTTGACTGGAAATTCTATGGCTGGTCTCTAGTGCTCCCAAATGTGTTGGTCTGTTCTCTCTCTTGCTTATTCATTCCAGGTGACAGGAGAAACAGATGATGCATTTTTGAAAAAAAAATAAACAGGGCTTTAAGTGGAAGCTGAACTATTTTCATTTTCACAGTTCTCTGGGGTCTTAATAGTTAAAGCTATCCATTCACTCAGCTTCATGAGTGTTGTGATACAGGCTACTTGGGAACGACATATTCCCAATGACAGTCAGGAGTCAAACCCGGAAAGTGAGATTTTTAGCAAAGAACGTTGAGAATATACTTGTAAAGTTTCTCAGTGTACTGAAGCCCTGCCATCATTAAGACAATCAACATGACGGTGTTCTGGTTGAAATTTTTATTAGACTCTGTTCTTCTTATTTTCCAAAACGCTCAGTTTTGTGCAGAAGACACTTTAGGTTACAAGAGTTGAGTTTGGCTTTTTTATTTTCTCTACGCAGCCACATCTTGGCTTAAAGATGTCAAATGTTTATTCTTAGGAAAGTTCACAGTATTATTCCAAGTAGAATCTCTGGAATGCAGTTCCTAAAATGATTGCTATGATTTAGCCCAGATAAGCTGTAGAAATACATAATACTCAGTATTCGAAACAGAAAATATAGTGGAGTCTGGCCATGGAATGAAAGTTCATCATCATCTCAGGAATTCTTGGGTGTTGGCTTCTCATAGAATGGTGTAAGTCTTGTCATTGTTACTTATAACAGGAAGAATGCAGAGTATTTTGTGTTTCCGAAAATATTTTCATAAGTCCTGCTTTCTGCATAGTTGTGGCATCTCAGTAATTCTGAAAAGGAATCCCGAAGTTATTTTCTGTGTCAATGTCAGTGGCTGATATTTGCCGTTTTGATTATATTGCCAAATTTTGGAGGTCACCCTATCCTTAGCATTCCCATCAGAACAAAGTGCTAATGCTGACTTTTTTTCTTGACAATGGAGAGCTTTAACTAGAGCACAAGAGAAGTCCATCAAAATTTTATCCTCCACAGAGTATTATTGCATTTGTAAAGATAATATTAATACACACATCTAATGCTCTATGGATCATTATCTGGCAGTGGACCAATAAATGAGTATAAAACATTAACAACTAAAAAAGAATACTGATTCCTTTGGGCTTATAATTGTTTGTTACAAATTGCTACCAAAATAGGCCTGAGCTGATTCATAGAGAATTAAGTAGATTTGGTCTAGTAATGTTTTCAGGTTTCTGAATAAATTATGAATGCATCTTGACTGTTAGAAGGAGCCACTGACATTATGAAGTGGTAATGAACAGATCTGCAAGCGAAAAACAGCCTCAGCTGATCATCCTGTTCAAAACCTATTAGGGTCTGATGAAATGAGAAGATTTTTTCCTTCCATGTATAGATGTGCAACAAGTCATAAGTTGTGGACTTTAATAATATATTTTCTTCACAAGCAATAACACAGCAATTAGGAAGTGCTCACTGAGGTAGAAATAATGGTAACTGCTGCACAGATTAGCTTTGCTAAAGGGAGCTCTCAGACATACAGTAAAACAACATATTCCAGGTTCCTGTTGGTGTGTAATTTCTGCTTTATTTACTTATCATCTCAGTTAAAGAGGACTCCTGGCAGTAATGAGGCTACATAAATGCACATATAATACTATAAGATGTTACAAATTATATAAAAGATAAATCTAATGATTACCTATTATAATGACAATGCAATCACTGGGGAAATTGTACACTTCTGAGAAGCCCATGGTTGGCAAAAATGCCACTGCATAGTGTATTATTTCTGGGCTTTTGTTTCTCCATGACTGTTTGTAAGAGATGTGTAACTCACTTGGAAGGGAGCTGCTAAGCACAGCGGCTCACAAATCTTCCTCTAGTGCAGCAGTACTTACAAGTACTGTTGTAAGTATGAAGATAGCAATCCTGAAAACTTGGAGGGGTTTTCTTGCTAAAAATTCAGAGTATTTGTTACCACTGTGGTAGAAATTAAGATAACATGACTGCCAAAATGCATCTCTTATACTGTAACTGCCTTAAAAATAAACGTGTTAAAAATGCCACATACTGCAAGTTCTGTCAAAAGAAGGTTATGTTCAGGTCCATCAGTGCGAAGTCAGGGAAATGGATATTAGTATTTCTGAGCCCCAGCAGAGTTTTAATCTTTAAAATCTGCAAGGATTCTGATTCTGATGCCTCAGATGTAGAATATTAAAAAAAAATGCAAACATAATTTAGTCATAGATTAAGCATAGTATATTTAGAATATGTGCTTTTAGTAAAACATTTGTGAAATTGCAAATGTTAAATAAATTATTATTAAAAATCACTTCAGAGTGTCAAATTTTTTTTTCTTTTTATGCTAGTTGATAATGCCTGAATCCTACCCTCTCATCATCATGAAAGTTCACTGGTTCACAGGTTATTCCAGGTTGGAAGGGACCTACAAGGGTCATCTATTCCAACTCCCAAGCGAATGCCCACCCAGGGATCAAACCCACAACCTTGGAGCCATGGGCACCATGCTCTGTCCATCCAAACCTCCCATCATCTAGACCATTTCACTGAGCTCCTCATCCAGTCTTTTCTTAAACACCTCCAGGGATGGTGACTCTAGCACCTCCCTGGGCAGACCGTTCCAATGAGGGATCACTCTCTCTATGAAAAACCTCTTCCTAAGATCCAGTCTAAACCTCCCCTGGTGTAGTCTGAGGCCATGTCCTCTTGTTCTGGTGTCGTCAGCCTGAGGGAAGAGATTCACACCCACCCGACTGCAACCTCCCTTCAGGTAGTTGTAAACAGCAATGAGGTCACCTCTGAGCCTCCTCTTCTCCAGGCTGAACAACCCCAGCTCCTGCAGTCGCTCCCCATAGGGCTTGTTCTCCAGTCCTTTCACCATCCTTGTTGCCCTTCTCTGGACCCTCTCGAGTAGCTCAACACCCTTCTTCAACTGGGGAGCCCAGAACTGGGCACAGTACTCCAGTTATGGTATTTTTGTAAGTGAAATATATAAAAGAGAGCGAAAACTAAGATTTTAATAAACAAGTGACTAAAGTTAAGCTGTTAAATGTTTTCTGTAACAGCAAAGCACTTGGTATTTATGTAATATCCAAGTGTTTACTAATTTAGGAAACTCAATATGACTTTACTAACTGTAGCCATGTTATGTTGTAAAATATTGGCCTTGAAAAGACATAAGAATTTGTTGTTGTTGTTGTTATTGTTGTTATTAAATAGAGAACAAAGAGGATAGTAGCTGGTAGATTGTAGTAGACTAGAAGTGAGTGTAAACTCCATGGACTTTCCTGAGTAAGCCCTGGAAGTGAATGGCAGAGAATAGATATGGTGTGTCCATGCTCTCTGCTTTATGTAGCAATGGTGTAGTGGCTGAAACTGGACCTGGAATGGAGAGGTGTCTGCAGGAAGGGTGCTAAGCAGACTTGTGGAAGGATATGGATGAGGAATATCAGACATTTGATTTTTATGATTGGTAGTTTATATACTTAATGGCAGAGAAAGGGGATGAAAGTTATGAGGAATGACAGGAACCTCTTGGAGCTGAAGAGGGAGATAAATAAGACACGCTTGTATTTGAGAATGTATTCTTTTTATTCAGGGAGTGTTCACATCTCCAAGATACTTGTCTGACAGTGAGTTCTTTTTCTATCCACCTTGAAGAGGTCAAGATTGGGACTAGCTTTCTGCCTCCTCCATGAATACTTTCACAATGAAAGGCACCCTTCTTGGAGATCTCTAGGAACAACTATAGTCTCACTAAAGAGAAAATTCTGGAGAGGAAAATGAAGGCACTAGTTAACAGGCAGCAAGGCTAATAAGAGTAATTGCTAAGGTAATAAACAATTGAGTAAACTGCCTGGATTTTGCCTGATAAAGGTGCCTATATTCAATTACTGTGAAGAAATCAGTGTATGTATTGTTAGAAGATATGACCTGAAGTCAGTGAACTTCAGATATTTTAGGTCTTGTGCTGTGTTTGCATGTTTGTCTGAAATGGCACACTCCTGCTCTCATTTAGTAATTCCAGTAACAGGAGATTCCCTTCAAACTTGTCAAAAGTCATCAAGGGAAAGACAAACAGCTTATGTGGCTATGCCAGCCTCTTTTCCTCAGGAAGCTCTGTTTCTGTTTGCATGACACAGGCTTGCATACATTTTTTACAGAAATGCCTATTTCAAAAGTTCTTTCCATGGCCTGGGATTTAATTACTGCTTTAAAAAATGCAGGAACCCCATCTTCCTTACCCAGTCACTCTTGTGGTATCTTTAGTGTCTCTACAGGATAATATCAATGTCCAGAACAGTGAGCCAATTTTTATACAACAGCCAGAAACTCTTCCAGCAGCTCTTGGTGAGTGATAATGTCTTAAACTAAAAGGCACAGACGACTCCCTAGTTGTTTCCCTGTGGTGACAGTCATGTGATTGCCAGCTCCTGGCTGAAGCAAAGAAGCTGCTGTCCTCACTTCCACAACTTCTCTCTGGTTTGTAAGGTATAACCTAATTCCCCTTCATACGTATATACCTGGTGGTGTAAAATTATACTGTCAAGAACTGTATGTCTTCAATAAGGCATGACAACTCGGTACCATAGGCTTTAGATTACACAAGTGTACTGTGCCTGACTCAATCTCCCTGTGCTAACTCATGTCAGGATCTGAAACTCACTGATCTGTAAAAAAGGACAGGGGGAGCCAAAATATCTGTGCACACAGGCATATACATGTATATAGCAAAAAATTATAAGTAATTTGGAGACTCTCAACAATCCCTGCCAAATTGCCTGGGAGTAAGTGTTTTTCCAGGTTAGAATTCCAAAGGAAATGACAGAAGCCCAGTCTCTTTGGGTCATTTACAGCCAGACCAGACAGAGCACCTCAGCATTTTCAAGCAAGAGTGCCTCCTGCTCTGGCAGAGCAATGTTACTAATGACTATTTAGTCTTGTGCATCTCTAAGATAAATTTTGCTCAACACAGATGTGCCTCAGTTTTAAAAATCACTATTCACATTTTAGAGTGTCCCTTCATATTATTTTTCAAGATGAAAGCCATAAGATGCAAGGGCAATAAATGCATTAGTATATGTAGTCCTTTTTTAAAAGTTTAGGAATTAGAAATAACTCACACTGTATAAATCATGTGGCATAATTGTTGCATTTAAATGTTACATTACACTTATGTTTACATTAATTCTTAATAGGTTTGATTTTTTTTCCTTCTGAAAACATAATTGGAAACTATATTTTCCTTCTTATTCTAATTAAAATATTTTAATAAATGTTTACTTAGATACTATGTCATGGAAGGTTGCAGCCTTGACTGCCTAATGTAATGTAAAAATCAATTAGATGCAGAAAAATATCTGGATTTAATTTACAAACACTAGATATCTGCCTGATCGCTGCTGGGTAGCAATATCCATAACATTTTATATATTAAAATACTAATGATTAGTATTAATCTTGGACATACTGAAGTATTTACCTGTTCATATAATCAAAGGTAATCTGTTTCCTTAAATGCAGCTTTTGAGTTGCCATATTGTACCATTTCTTTACCACCGTGTCTTCTGCAGTGGTTTGAAAGCAATTTCTAACATGCATCATATACTCGGGGTTTATTTGTCTCATGCAGAGATCAGCATGCAAACCTTGCTGCATATGTAAGCCTTGGAACTAATTGCATGCGAAACAATGCAAAGATTTTAACATTGTACAACCATTAATAATATCTCTGCTAGTGTGAGTATGTTTCCTTCTCCCCATACTCTCTTCCTCCATGCCCCCTCCAACCATAAATCATTTCCAACCTGTCAGAATGGATCTGTGCTGGCAAAGAAACAAGGGTAATGTTTCAATTTTCTCCATCTGGTGAGATATTTTCCGTTAGTTTTCCTCCCTCTCTGTAGTTATTGAATTTGCATGAAGAGCTATGTATTGTAGACTAATAAGATTTCCTGAAATAGAGGGAGGAAGCATGACCTGTCTCCCACTAAATCTGAGGTTATGGTAGATAGAGTAAATTCTGTCATGTTAAGGTTATTGAGAAGTGAAGCTGAGGACCAGACTGCCTTCCTGACCCTCTAGTGCAAAGGGAGGGATGCCAGCATGCTGGCACAGAGGCCAAGATTGTGTCTGAAGGCCTGTGAGTCACTGTACTCTAAGCACATCATTCCATCCTTCTCAGTTTACCAAATCAATTAAAAATTCTTTGTAAGAGAACGCTTCTTTGTTTTACTAAATATCAGTCATTCCAGCATCTGGTCTTAAGCATCTAAGCATCTTTTGTGGCTTAAACTGCAAGCTTGGTGGGTTACATAAACTTCATTTATATTAGGTAGGTTATTAATTACTTAAAAAAAATAATTCCATGTGTGAATAAGCAATATCCTCTCTGAGTACCAGATCCTGTGTTCATGATAGTGTTTGTGAACGCTTCTCTGTATTGCTGGGAGAGTCTTCATTACAAACTGGCTCACAAATGATGTAAGGTTTTCTGATAGCCATGAAAAATAAAACCTAATGCTACTTGCACACAGAGGAATTGTTGGTCCTTCTGAAGTAACCACAGCCTGTACTCGTAAGATCCGTAGACAAAAAAAATTATAATCTGGATGTACAATATAGTAAATACACTTTTTGAATAGTTCAAGCTCAAGACCTTGAACCATAGCACTCTGTGAAAGTGGATCAGCAAAGCAAGGGTAGCAAAGGTGGACTTGGCAATGAAGCTCTGATTAGTGCTACTACACCAACTCCAGGCCAAAAACACTCTCCTGGGAATCTGATTCATGTCCAAAGTGGAAGAATTCCTCCCTTTTCTTGCTCTTATTCTGTAGGTTGTAGCGCCCAGCATTAACTTGAGGATTTTAGCCAATTTCCTGTGCTTGTCAAATCCAAGTATTCAATACTGAGTTGAAATTAAGAAATTATATCAAATTATGATGTAATTTAACACCTCACTTGTTTTTCATTTATTTTAGTTTACCTGTGGTTGTTTTAGCCATGTTGGGTACATTTAGTTGATATTTTAAGGTTTTACTTCATGTTTGAGAAATCTAGACACTTTTTAAATGGAAGCTCAGATTCACATTTATTCATATAATTTCAACAGTCAGGACTTTACGAAAAATAGCAAATATCACAAGATTCATAGGAAAATAATGAGAGCTGGCAACACTATCAATTTCCTCTGAGCATACTTCCATTATAGTTTGCTTATTGGACATGGTTATTTGTTATTGCAAGGCTTCCTCTATATGGAAAGAGCAGAGCCTTGATGTGAAAGAATAAAACCCAAGAAGCAGATGTAAATTCTCTGTGAAAGAGGAGAGACAGTGTGCCTGTGCATTCATGCCACTGTCTCCACAGATAGTCAGCACTGAACACTGAAAACAAAATGCTGTTTGACTTAACAAGTAGGGAGAGTACTCAGAAATGTAGAGGCACAAAAACGTCCATGCAATTTCACAGCTAAATACACTACAATTATGATCTAATGCAATAACAATTTTAAGGGTCATTTCATAGTAAGAGGAGAGATATCTTTCGAGTGGTAGAAAGCTGCCACCCAGCCATCACCTAAACAATAGTTATGGTTATCTAGGAGGGGAAACATTTGGACCAAATTGATGGTACAGGGACAAAATACCTTTTCAAGTGTTTTCTTGATGTACTGAAGTTCTTAGATGATAAGAGAGGCTTTAAAATCACACATCCCCATACACACCTGGAGTCTCAAAATCAACATCATTTAAAAAAAGTAACCTTTCCTTGTCAGTGGGTTTGATGTCTGAATCTGCTCACACAGAATTGCAAAATCACATAATATTCTCAGTTGGAAGGGACCCACAAGGATCATCGAGTCCAACTCCCAAGTGAATGCCCATACAGGGATCAAACCCACAACCCTGGAGCCATGGACACCATGCTCTATCTGAGCCAATCTCAGGGTCGTGTCATCTTTTTTTTTTTCTTTTTTACGTTATATCACCTAATTCACTGTCCCATCGCCTAGATCATGTCACTGAGTTTCTCATCCAGTCTTTTCTTAAA
>WEKX01002560.1:350052-368393 GCA_013390025.1 Pitta sordida | reverse complement strand
ATCCTTTAGATTTTATGATTAAAACAGCTCTTCAAATAATAGGACTGCAGGAGGACAACAAATTCCAGGGCATCACATAAGAATGTATGGTTCTGGAGAGTTACCCTGTTACCAGACTCCCCTTTGCACAAATGCTATGAAATTCCTGCCAGCCCATGGTACTATTGGGATTTCATTATTGCTGAGAGATACGTTACTGGGCTTTGAACTTTGGGATAGAGAAGAATGTATAAAAATCGCATAAGCAACTGAACTTAGGGAAAAAGTTGGGATAAATTTAATTGCCATAATGCTATTTAGATTACCAAAGAAGTGAAAGATCTGATGAAGAAAACACAGTGATAGGTTAGTCAGGGTAGAGCACTGTATTAGTGAGGCTACACTTCTTTGTTTACATACCTTAACAGCACCTTTGGCTTTGCCCATTTGTGTTCCTCATGTAGGAAAACTTTTAGGCAGGGGATATTTTATTCTTGAAAGCATTTAAGGTATTACCATCTCAGAGACAGAAAATGCTGCAGTGCATATTTTAAAATTTATAAATCCATTGTAAAACTGGTTTCCCCTTTCATCTGATTCTCTGATTCTTTTCCTGAGAATAAATCTTGTGTCCTGCCAGGTCTCTATAGAGTACCACGGAGTCTGTAGCATTTTCTAGGCAATTGCTTGGGAAAGTGTGGATCATTTACAGATGAAACCTCTCAGTTTTCTGTATGCAATAAAATGCACACAGACAAGTTACACAAATAACAGTACGTTTAAAAGCATTTTTTCAGTGCTATAATGATACTTGAATTAATTCTAGTGATTTTATTAGAGATAAAAATTATTGGAAAACCTGATTTCTTCTGTGATGCCTCTAAGTCTATACCTAAGTGAAACATTTTTGCTTTAGATCTAGAAATAAAAACTTCTGGCATTGCTCATCATTAGAATTTTTCCCCTCAGGCTTTGTCTTTATTAGCAGCTTAAGAGTATATTTAGCACTGTCATATGTGAAATCCTTTCTGTTTGCTAAACTAATATGGGATAAAATGTCTTTTTCTACAGTGTTACTCATTCATTATATAAAAATGAAAGAAACTACTTTAGTGTGTGTATAGAACTACTGTCTATTTTTATGACAAAAAGGAGGTGACAATACACATCCCTTAGGCACCCAGGGGTATTATGTAAGAGTCATTAGTGTAATTGATATCCATATAAAGAGTGTTGTATCAAACATGATTAAAATGTGCAATATATTACAGAGGTTCTAGTGTTCCAGCTGCTTTGTTATGATCCTTCTTCTGTTAGATATGTTTCTGCTTTATTGTGAAAAAGTAAAATTATTTCTGAAGAAAGGACCTTTTCCTTCTTTACTAATTTAAGACACAATTTCTGAAAGGCATATCTTGGCCGCTATATATGATTTTCTCAACTACAATGAGCTGAACATTTATGGTATGTCTACTCATGCAATAACAATTTAATCAAGAGAATTCCTTGTTTTATGAAGACTTTTTATTAGGGATCATTTTCACAGACATCTAATAGGCCTTACCAATTCTCATAATAGAATAAGATAGTCTCTTGATAACATGCCACACTTTGTCAAGGAAACTAAACTGAGAAGAATAGATTTTAAGTCTGCTTACACCTTTTTTACACCAGAATGGTAGTGCTGCATTTGTTCTCCTGAGAGATGACAAGGTGTACATTTCTAGATAGGGAGTTTAACTTTGCGTTCTCATATTTTTGTTTATTTGGGTTTTTTTTAAAGGAAATTTTACAGTATTTTTAATTTCTAGCTTTAAATTATGTTACCCTTTACTCTGAATATTCTGGAAACATCTTCCATCAATTCCCAACTTTAAAGACATTCTCTCAATTCAATATTTTCAGTAAAAATTGAATATTGGAAAGCAACCCCTAAAGTAAAAATCCTCCCATTTTCAAATGTTAGCTATGTGGTTGTCAAATAAGTGACAGCCTGCCTAGAGCTCAAACTGCAGAGGACTGTAGTCACAGGACAAGATTTCCCATAGCAATATCAGTTTCTAATGGATGACCAAGCCTGAGTTTTCCACATTTTCATCTCTGCCCAAGATGTGCCAGTCTCCATAGTGCAAGCCCTGCCTGGTTCTGCAGCTCACCCTGTCACAGGCTGTGCCTTTTAAGATTCCACGTTCCTGATACAGGGCCACACAAAGTACATTCTTCGTTCTCTGCCCAATTTGGATTGCAAGGTCTTCCTTTTTTTCTGGCTATGAGCAACGAGTCCCTGTTCAAATGAAAAGCACAACATTTACGTGTGACTCTCATCATGTTTCTTGTCATGATCATCAGAGTTTAAAATTAAGACACTGATAATGGTATTCACTTTCTGTTGCTGCTTTTTTTCTATCTTAGCAGGCATTTTCCAGGACAAACACAATATGTTTGATGATTAGTACTTAAATTATTTCTAATATGTGGGGAGACAATTTCTCTGTCTTCTGGAAGAATATTCTTGCTTCTTGAAAAGTTGTTTTTCTGCCACAGGTGTTGAAATTTGGTGAGATTATGCTGGTGTGAAAATTTATGCTAAATATTTTCCTATTTTTACCTATGTATTCCTTGAAGAAAATGCCATGCTCCAAGCCTGTAAGAATGCTGGGCAGGATTATCTCCACAGCTCCAGGTACAACTGTGATGCTGGCTACAGGAACTTTCTTTTGGAAAAATCCAACAGAACATGAAGAAAAGCAGAAAAATACACTGAACTCAGAACTAGAAGCAGGAGAAACAGAGGCAAGGAGAAAAAAAGAAACCAACTGTAGTGAAAACAAGATTTGTACTGAAAAGGATGAATGTTATGAAAAGGAGTGCAGGAGTGGCCTAGACATGTCAGACCAACAAGGAATAGAATGTGTTTGGAGGTAAAAGGACAACAGGTAGTCTTTCTGTGAGAAGCTGGAAATTCCTCCATAAACCTGGATTTGAGCCCAAGAGTCTTCAATTTCTTCCTGCCTCTGCCATCTCAAGTACAGAGTGTGCATCTCTTTTGCTGTGCCATCTGGGTGCCGGTTAGGTCAGCAGACTGTGCCCAGCTTCTGAATTTTGCCTTGGTGAGAGAAATAGCATTCCCTGGCTAATGGAAAATAGTGGCCTTGCTGCCTCAGCCATCCCCCTTCCCAGTCCATGTACAGGGGTAGGATTGGGAGTGTTTGTAGTGTGCCTGTTTCAGTTGGGTTTGGTCTGCTGAAGCTGAGGTCACACACACTGCACTGGTTCTTTTTTTTTTCTTAAAATGTGTCTTTTCCAAAGAAGCTTTATGCAAATTTCCCATGCATCTGTCATATGATAACAGGTATTTCCAGTGTGCAAACATACAACAGAATCGTTGTGCTCAAAAAGCTGAGAGGCTACGATGAAAGAGATGGTGAAAATATGACCTGTAGAAAGGAAAACCTTCACAGAGAGAAAATCAGCATCTGCATATGGTGACTGTCAGCAAGAACTTTTGGCACCGCCATGTCGCAGAGCTTGTTGTTTCAACTCAGAGATATTTAATGGAATGTTTCCTATACATTTAGTGCAGACTTGTTGTAACCTATACAGTAAAAAACCCCCAAATATTATTTGCAATATTGCGTAAATAGTGAGTTTACTATAGGAGGTGGTGGTGGTGGTGTAACAACAACACTTAAGGTATGATCCTTCTTTTACGTGATTTAAGTTATTGATTATAGAGAACCTGTTTGGCAGGCAACACAGTGACTTTGCTGTGCAGTAATTGTATATGTATTGCAGTTTGCCAAGGGCATATGTGATTGTCTGAGAGCCATATTGCCCTCTGCTGTGGTAACCTAATTCAAATCTGGTGCTTCTGCTTTGCATTATGAATAAAGTAATACAGCAATGCTGCACAAGAGGGTGTATGGGAAGGGGGGCAGATTTTCTTCTTCTGTTTTCTGTTTAGAAGCTACTTGATGAATCATGTTTCTTTTTAATCTCAGCCCTAGTCAAATTTATGACCGTTGTAGGGATAGAACAAGCAATCTGCAGGTCAGATTCAGTGGAGGCAGAACTGGGTGAGTGCATTTACTCTCTTGTAAGCCTCTATTACCAAGTGTTTTCAAGAAAGAGAAATCCATTCTGGCCAGCTCCATTGCACATTCTGGACTTACAGCTTTTAGAAGATGATGAAACAGGAAATTTCCATAGGCCAGCAGAATGAACAGTTTATCTTTTAGCAGCGACTTTCATTCAGACGGTACTTCTTTATTTTTTGTTTTGGCCACTTTATTATTACACAAATGTAGTTTCCAAGGAAGGACTGGTTTTCTTGTGTTTTTAAGCAGGAAGCAACCACAAAATTTTGCCCATGCCAATGCTTCCCTCAGGATTCTCATTGTTTTGGACACACAATAGGAAGTGCATGTCCTGGTGGGCGCTTTGAGAATCAGCGTGTCCCTGTGTTAGGTGACGTCCCTTTCACATTTGAGAAAAGCCTGAGCTTCAGAGGTGTGAAAGAATACACCCTCTCTGGACTTAAAAATCAGGTTTTGAGAATAAAACAAACTCGAATTAAATTGGTTTCATTTTGAAAAGTCAAACCCCATAAGACTTTAATACTTGGGTGTATGCTGATGAAATACCATGACTCTAAAGGCTATTAATATTCATGGAAGTCTGAAATAATTCATGACTTTCTGGAGTAATGTTAGATGATGTACGATGGTAAACAGTATCATTTACACTGAACCTTAAAAATTATTGACAAAGACAAGTTCCTAAACACTGGCTAAACCTTGTATTTGTTGTTATGATTTCTTGGTTTTATACTTCAAGCAGATTTTCAATTAACTCCACTGTATTCAGAGTAATTATTCATTTATTATAGTCAGTTTAGATACGGTAAAGATTAAAGGAGTAAAACAAATCATTTCAGTGACATAGGCTAGTGATACATTGTTATTATTCTGATTTCTTTGCCTCTTGTGTAAGGAAGATTTATAGCATCCATTTTTGAGTGATTCCTTGTTAGCATATACTTTTATTTGCTTGCACTTATTTACTAAAATAAAGTATTTTGGTAAAGTAAGAAGCTATCTTCCTCTCTCCCCATCCCTTTAGCAAATACAAACTTTCCTAGAATAAAAGAAAAAGGACTGTAGATTTGAACAGCACACTTATTATACATGTGATAAAATGTACTTGTCTATTAATAAAAAAATACATAATATGATGCACTGCTGTTCTAAGATAACTACATGTGTTCATTGTTGAGAAATTAATGGCATGGAGCAGATGCCTTCAGTCATCTAGGAAGCGTGGTTTCCCAGTGTACTGCAACTGCATGCCCTGCAGTGTGTCATCTCTCTTATAAAGGGGTTTTACATGTTTATAAAAGTGTGTTAAACATTGGTAAAGTTTATTTTATGCATTATGCATAAAAGTTGTCATTAGGATTTAACAAAGCAGCTTGCAGAGAAAGATTACAAATAAAATCTCTGTATACAAAAATGATTTGGATGGTTTAGCTAGATGGTTCTGACTTCAAAAATTAACATTTCACTTACTGTTCTCAAACGTTCAGAGAAAGGAGAAAAAGAGCACTAACGGAAAAGAGTGAAATATATGTTGTTACAGCACTGCCTAGTAGGATCACTATTACAGAGGTTCTTTTAGTATTTCCATTATAAATCCTCTTTATTCAGTGTAATATCATGGTAATTTAAAATCACATTTGGCATTAACTTGGCAAATAATCTGTCAACACAAAAATTCATTTATATGTATACATGCATTTATTCTTACATGTGCACAGACTATCATTTTCACACGTGGCTGATGTATAGATACAAAAATAAGCAATGATTGTAAAGACACTCTCTTTTGGTCCAGTTTTCCTAACCATCAATTTGAAGGAGATTACAGATTGGATTTTCATAAGCACTTAGCATTGCCTTAAATGGTCACATTTAAGTTAATGGTAAAATTCGTATGACTTAAATTGCAGTCAAGTTAGGTCAATGCTGTTGAAAATCTCACTCCATCTTTTGAAACTCTGTTTAGGGGTCTAGCTCTAGGTGTGTAGTGTGGCAGACTTATGGGCATAGTAACATTTTAGTGGAACTTCAAAGACATTATTCGGAGCTCTTGTGTGCCTCTGAATGTTCCCTGACTAGATAAAAGCCTAAAGCACTAATCTAGATGCCTATATTAGATGTTTAATTGATTCAGTTGGGGGAAATTGTTTTCCTCATTAAAAATAAACCTGAAATGATGTTTTTGTGTTGGGTCTAAATAAAGAGAAAAGAGAATAAAGAGAAATTAAGGATGCCAGAAATAAACAACACAGATGAATGCCGTGGCTGGAGCTCTATGGCAGTAGTATAAGTATGAGCTGGAGGTATCAATAGACATGTAGAAGACATTTGCTGACAATAATAAAAAGATACGCTTTATTCAGCCATACTTTCACTTTTATGATGCTGTACGTATATTCTGATTTTTTTCGCAGTTGGATACAATCCCTTTTGCCGTGTTTTCCTCACCCACATGCTTCTGTGCCTAGTTAAGACATTATCTGTCAGGTAATATTCTATATACACTTTTTGCAAACAACTTCTCCAAAGATAAGGGGACTGGAGGACTTCCTGTGTGAGATGGGCTGAGAGAGTTGAGGTTTTTTAGCCTGGAGAAGAGAAGGCTCTGGGGACACCTTACAGCACCTTCCAGTACCTAAAGGGTACCTGCAAGAGAGCTGGAGAGGGGCTTTTAACAAGGGCACGTGGTGCTAGAATATGGGGGAATACCTTTAAGCTGAGTTTCTAATCTTGCATAAGATGGGACACTTTGAAAGCTCTGGGTTTAACTTTGTACTCGCTGAATGGAAGACTCTCTTCTCTCCCTTGTGTCTCTCTCCTTGGTAGGCTGCAGTAAAATAGGTCAGTTTTTCCTCCACACATTGCAAGTTTAAATCAATCTATGAACATAGTTAGTACAACTGTATTTTTCCTTAGTATCTTAAACATAAATGTGTCATAACTCAAAATTTCATGTTGAGTTCTGGTGCAAAGATCAGAGCCGTTATATTGATAAACTTCAAAGCAAGGAATCCAGAGGAAATACTTGCTACTCAAGAGACTACTGAAATACAGTTATCACAGGTCCAGATGCCCTAGCACTGAGAGGGGCTCATAAGGTTTTTTACATTTAGAACACCATTCATATCTAACCTGAACTGACTACTAGCTAAACCTTATCCTAACTTAGGTTCATCTGAATTGATCTATGGCTCGCAGAAAACTTTGAAATCCAACATTCGAATCCAGTTTCTGCCATTGTTCAAGATCTACTTCTTTACCAACTTCTTATCATTGGCCACTACTTGCACTTTCCAAGGTGTGAGACATTCCAGGATTTTCTGGGATCCCAAATATAATTGCTAGCAAGGACTATGTAACTTATGATTTGTGTGGGATGCCACACCACTATGAATATTCATGGATCTGATTGTGGCCTTGCAGAAGTGTCGGTCTTCAAAAAGTGCCATTCTGGCTACTTTGCTTCTCTTTACAACAGAATGTACTTGCTGGAACTAGGGGTTTAGGTACCTTTTAGGAAAGTCTAACCTGCAGGACTAGGGAATAGTGGTGTCTATATCAAAGAACCTTTCATTATCCTGGCCAAGTACGGTATAATTATGCAAAAGGGCACATCTTCACCATCCATGCAGCCATTTATTCCTTTTGTGCTGCTATCCAGAGACCAAGTACAGAAGGAAATTTGCTGCATATGTTTCTATTTCCATGTTTTCTGAGCAAGAAATTACAATGCCTGGTCTTTTATACTCATTATGGACTATTGCGTGAAAATGCTTTGCTGACTTCAGAGGAAAACCCATAAATTTGTTAGATGTGTTTTGCTAAGTGTGTATTTCACCCAGAGTGAAAATTATTACTACAAAAGAGATTTCTGAGGAATAAATATGAGTTATATGTTATTTCAGCTATGGAAATTGCAATTTGTGTGGCTGTTTGATCTGACCCATAACATAATAAATGAGCATGTACATGTTAAAATGACACAGTATGAACAGCACAGACTGTGCTAGTACTTGTTACCTGTAGGAAGTTTAATTTTCTTTTCTCTCCGCCCTCTACAGCATACCATACACGACTTTATTTCTTAGTGGAGATGAAATAATTATGGTTTAGGAAACTGTTTATGGTATTTTTTGTTTGTTTTAGGGTGGAATTTCATATGCTTACTAGGTCAATGCTTGACACAATGGAAAAACAATGGGTGATTTTTCTGTGCTTTTCTGATGTCTTGACCCTAGATATTGCTGAAGGAAAAAACAGTCCCTAGCATAAATAGAGATAACAGTGCCAAATTGAGTAACAGCTGCTGAAGAACTGCTCCACTAACCATGCTGAAGAGATATTTCATGTTCTTGCTGTGTTTCTTCTTTGGCCTGTTCTGCCTGGTACTCACGCACTGTGATCAAGTGATCTAGGTTTTGTAGTGATCTGAGAAGCTGCTGGTGACAAGGGCATTTTCAGCCATGTATTAAGATAGTCTTTATATCCCCTTTGCACTGCTAGCACAACACAAAAGGAGTGTAAAAATATCTGAAAGGGATGCTATTCTTGAACCATTTTATCTTTATTTTTTTATTTCTTAGTTCTTCTGCTAATCAGAGATTTTTGTGTTTTGCAAAAGAGAGGAACTTCCAGCAATCAGTGTTATGTCTTGCAACATTGTTTCGTTGTGGAGTAGAATTATTGCCTTACAAAGGGCAGAGATTGCCCTCAACTACAATATACTAAGACATCAGCAGTCAAATAAGGTCTTGGCATCTTGCTGTAGAGCGGTCTGCCTAAAATTCTGGATGACTTGTCTCCCTCATCCCCCCCAACTTGTAAACGAGTTACTGATCCTTACAGACCCCAAAACCCACAAGAAAATACATCGGTAATAGATCCAAAGGTGAGTACGTACGCAATTGTTGGGCATTAATTTTGATAATGCTATCATCTTCTTTCTGATTGCACCACAGTAAGTAGACTCAGAGATACAAATAGCAAAATCCATTTTTCCTCTCTTTGCATGGATGGGTGAGAACGATTTCTTTACAGAAACCCATAAGTAAGGGAAGGAATTGATTAGGTGAAAATGGGCAGATACTGATTCTGCACCAGAGTATGGTTTTTATTGTTGAAATATGTCTTTCCATTTGATACTTTAAAAAATTGTTTTTTGTAGGGGAACAGACACTGTGTATCTCAAGTTAATACAGTCAGGTGTTCTATACCATGGCACCGTGGGTCTTGCCCCCTATCCGTGAAGCCCTCCTTCCGCGTAGAATGGCAGCTCATTAATATGCAAATTTTCCCCCCACCCTCACACAGACCCCGGTGCTGTTTCAGCACTGCCTTGCTGTGTATCGTTTGCCGTGGCAGCCGTGCCAGGGGGGAGGGGGAAGCAGTGGAGCTGCCACCGTGCTGGGAGAGGGGGGAAGTAACCGCCGTGCCCAAGGGGGAGAAGTGGTGGAGCCGCTGCCGTGCTGGGGATGGGGGGAAACGGCGGAGCCACTGCCATGCCCGGGAGGGGGGAAGTAGCTGTGTGGTTTGTTTTGATTTGCATATTCATGAGTGCCCAATTGAATATTCATGCGTGTCAGGTCGCACATGCACAGTTGTGAAAAGAAGCCCCCTTAATTGCTGAAAAATCATGCCGCTAAGATGTGAAGCTGCAATATGGGGGTCACGAAGTGGAAGAGGGCTGACTGTACATCTAAGCATGTCTTAACTGCACTCCAGTAAGACAAATGTTAACTGTGTTTACATTTGCAGCTAGTGGTATTATGTAGTAACAAGATGAAGGGGAAACGCAGCTCATCTGTTGAGAGAACAAAGCATATTCACTAACAATAGAAGTAAGAGAAAGATAGTTGTAGGCTCATGGTTCTGTCATAACTGATGTATTTGGCCCCTATAACAGTAGTTATGTGGTACTCTTTACAGCAGAACCTGTGAGCTAAACACTGCTAGATCAGGGGGACCCATGGACAGAGTTTCAGATTAATATGTACTTCCTAAAGGAAGAAGTTGTTGGACTTTCAGGTGACACCTATAGTGTCTCTGCAGGCTGAATATGAGTTGTCTGTACAGTAGGAGCATAAGTACCTTGACTGTATTACAATGAGTTGTATACTGTGAGTATTACAGGCTTTTGCCTTGTATCTACTTTTACCTTGTATCTAGTAGGTGACATAAATGCTAAGACATCTGTTGAATTAAATGGGGTCAGGGTTGCCTCACGGTGTGCATTACAGACCACCTATCTCATGTTAAAACACAGAAATCAGTAGCAGCATGAATGACTCGGTGAGCAGAGCTGCTATTAAAGCATTAATAGTTTCTATCTGTAATCCATATTACATGGTGATGAGAAAAGGGATAAATGAAAACAGTCAATGGTAATTTCTGTGCTTTTACTTAATAAGAGTCGATTTATAGTTTTGGTGTTGAAATCGAAGTAATGTTAAGTCTAAAACTAGAACCAAGTTTATGGTATTGGAATGACTTTCTCTGCATATTGTTCTCTTACTCCACTTGGAGTGCCTTCCAGGGCTGGAAAATTTTTCAGGTGGGTCAAGTTTTCTATAGCATATTACTTTTCTTTAAGGAAAAGAAATATCTAGTTATTGTAATAGCAACAGCACCTGTCTTGGAAGTAGCTGATATTACTTTTCTGTCTATAATCTGCAGTAAGATAATTCTAGATGTTAAGAAAAGTGTTGCAGAAATCTATTTCTATTTAATTTCTACTGCTCTTTCAAATTGTGGTTTGCAGAATGCATCTGGGTGTACAGCTAATGACCCATGAGCAATAAGCAACTGTTTAAATAAAATGCACTATGAAAAAGCTTTTACAAAACAGCATTTTAATATTTTAAATAGATTTTCCATTGCAGGCTCTTTGTAACTGGATTAGTTCTCTGATGTGTTCTGACAGAGCTGTTGTTAGGGATACTCCATTAACTTTGTCTGTCATCTTATTTTCCCCAGTATACAGCATAACACCCTTATATTTCATAATTTGTATTGCTATCAGTGCTGATTTGTAAATGTGCAAATTATAATTAACAACGGCCACTACTTCTATTAAATATTAAATCATTCTTGCAGCCTATATTTTCCACAGCAGATGGAGCCCTGTGGTATGCAAATAGACTTTCCTTAAGTAGTCAGCAGTTTTAAACAAAATTTTGGCTTTAAAAATGCTTTCTTTTTTTGTTTGCTTTATGTTTTCTGTGGCATTTAGGTTAATATTTATTCACTGCAGATTCTCTTTCTCCCCGTAAGAATTTCATGGACTATTACATTCTAGCACTGAGGTTTTGTTTCACTTCATTAATAGCTCCTTAATCATATAGCTTGCTTGTAAAGTACAAATGCTTGTTATTTGTATTTATGCTGCAGTATTGCATAAGAGGTGTTTAGTTATATTTTAATATGTAGAGCGGAAGCAAAAATGCTGGGTACACCAACATAGTTTTTAATTTGAAAACCAATTTACGTGCATGGGGTTTTTTCCCCAGAATAAGCAAAAGCATTTATGGTTTTATATTGTGTCTTAAACATCCCATTAAATGTCATCAGCTGATTCAGGAAAACGTATTGCAAAATTACCAGAGAACTGTAAAATGTTTAAATGTAAGGAATGCTTAGGACATGGAAGGGATTGGAAGTCCAACGTTTATCAGGTAACTATAAAACAGCAAGAAACATTGATAGAACATTACATTTTCTAATGTGTAATACCTTGAGCATGAAACTTATTTTTGGTGTTTACTGCTGTGCTGTTTTATTAAAAAACACTGATCCAGAGTTAACATTCCTTTCCAAAACTGAGAGGAAAGGCAAGTAGCATCATTCAGGAAATGGTTTCACTATCCATCCGAGCAATTGCATATGAAGATTTTGCAAATGATTGACTCTGAGATTGTATCCTAAATAAGGGCAACCCATTTTTTTCCCACATTTTTAAATGGACGCAGGAACATAGAGCTCAAGGACATTAACTGCCACATTAACCAAAGAGTAATGAAAACTTCTCTGAATGAACATTTCAGTGAGCTGAAATGGCCTCAGTGATATAGAAATGAATTGTAACAAATTTGGGGCTTGTCTTCCTGCTGTTTTAGTAGGAGTTGGAATTAGCATGCTAAATGGGATCAGCAGCAGTAAGCAACTGGATTGGAGTATCCTGGAAACCATGCTGTGAATGCACATTGATAGCGTGATACCTCTCCTAACACTGAGGTACCATTTAATCGTAAGTATTGATACACAGTCGGCCCTTGAATATCATGGTACCGCGGTTCTTGTCACCCCCCTGCACAGCTCTCTGTCCATGTTTATAATTAATATGCAAATTTGCCCCTGGTTGCCCCACCTCCTCGGCTCCAGAGCAGTTGCGGGGCGTTCCCGGAAGCTCCTCACATGATGTGAGCAGTCAGGGGAGCAAAGGGGGTCTCCTCTGCCCTGTCCCCACCTGAGGAGTCCCCAGGAATTGTGACAAAGGGGTCCTGGAGCCCATGGTGCCTCCCAAGCAAGTCCCGGGCTTTGGCTGCTGCTGCTGTGGCAGCTGCAGTGAGCGGAGGAGGCACTGCGGGGCTGTATGTACTTCTGAGCCCTCCCGTGGGACACGCCTGGCATGGCACAGTGACGGCTGGGGCCGGCTGTACATAGCTCTGCCGACACTTAAACATGTGAGAGNCATAGCTCTGCCGACGCTTAAACATGTGAGAGCAGCGACCCGGTGGCTGCCTTGTCACCATGGTAACACTGCCGATGGCGCACTGGCAGAGCAGCATCCCGGTGCTGGGGAGAGGTGCTGAAGGGATGCTGCATTCTCTAGGAATTTTGCAGGCACCCTGCAGTGGCCAGACTAGCAGAGTTTAAACACGTGTTTGACTCCAGCACTAAACTTATGTATTTAACTAAAGTCAAGCCTAAAGTGAACAAACTTTTTCTAGAAATTGAGCTTAAAAACTATGTCAACTTCAAACTCCTGCTTTCAAAAAAACCAAGCAAACAGACAAAACCAAACCTCTGCTAATGTGTACTGTGAAAACAAAAACTTTGTAGAAAAGGTGACAAAATAGCCCATTAAACTGGAATGTGTCTGGCTTTTACAGCCGTTTCGCAGCTAACCTCCATGGTAACATGGGACACAAACCAGGGACAGCAGGGTGGGTTTGTGCCAGCGCCTCTCCGCTCCTTTCCACATGAGGGGAGGGTGGGGAGGGGACGGCGGCAAAAGGTCAGGAAGGAACACGGCAGGGATTTCCTTTTTAAAAATTTTTTTTACAATCCGTCCTGGTTACATTTGAATATGGCGATGACCGAGGAGGACTCCACCCTGTAGGGTGGACAGTGCTGGCTGGGAGATAGTGCTCCTCCGTCGTTTATGTACAAGTTTTCCGCACCCCTTGGCCAATTTGCATCTGTAAAAGACACACATGGTGCAGCTTAATTGCCCATTTTGTAACCTCGGCTTTTCCACAAAGCGTTGTTACTTCTAGCAGGAGGTTCGTTTTGTTGGTTTTTTAGCAAGCAGGAATTTTTTTTAGCTCAATGCCCCACTGCTAGGCCCGGCAGACACACTGGGGCGGGGTGTACATCCCCGGGACCACGGGCCTCCAGCACCCCACGAGTGCAAGTTTAAACACAGCTTGTGCTGTGCTCAGACTCCCTACTGGCTGGGCCCCCTTGTTCAGGCAGAAGAGAGTGAGTGGCTTGCTGTGCCTGGGCAGCTCATCACCGTGGGAATGGTGCTGGCACACTCAGTGGCCAAGAAGGCCCCGCTGTCTCTTGCGTGGTGTTGCTGGCATGGTGCAGCCAGGAGCAGCTGCACCCGGGTGCTACAAGCAGCAAGTTCAGGCCGGCATGGACCGGCAGAGTGGTGCGCTGGCAGTCCATGCAGTGGCTTGGGGGAATGAGGGGGGAAATTTGCATATTCATGACTGCCTACTTTGAATATTCATGAGTGTCAGGTCGCAGGTGCGCAGTCACGAAT
This sequence comes from Pitta sordida, assembly GCA_013390025.1. Taxonomy (NCBI): domain Eukaryota; kingdom Metazoa; phylum Chordata; class Aves; order Passeriformes; family Pittidae; genus Pitta; species Pitta sordida. The sequence goes on along the minus strand of WEKX01002560.1, from coordinate 354,329 downwards.
GGTCCGCAAACAGACCTCCCCAGTTGCAGAAAAATCACATCGTGAAGAAGTGAAGCTGCAATATGGGAAGCGTGAAGTGGAGAGGCTTTTCTGTATTTTAAACTGAAGTTTTAAGTGATGCTGGAATGAAATTCTGGTCTGTAGTGCCAGTTAGTCTGAGAGGGAGCACCTCTGACCACTCAGATACATCTATCAAGAAAGTACTTTTTAGGTGTACTCTATAGTAGGAGGCATTCAGATAACAGGGCAGGACCTGATGTTGACCACTTAGGAACAGTTAGTGTAATTTAGAAGATATTATTTGCATAATGAGACAGTAAATGACATGCTTCCTGTTCATTAAGTATCAGCTTTATTAAAAATGTTAAGAGGAAATGTGATTTGAAGAATACTGCTGGATTGGTATCTCCAAAGAGGGAAAGTAAGTTTTAAAAAGTGAGGATCAAGGTCCCTTGAGCAGAATTGCTGTAGACGACTTTCTGTTTGACAACCACACCATAGCTCACATGAAAGTACAGGTAGTTTTTAAATCAGTGGAAGTACTAGGAGCAGTCTGCTTGTGACAGTCTGGGACTGTGTATGGGTTGACTTACATGTTAACTAAGTGACTTAGTGTCCACAGAACTTGGGCCTGATAGAATGGCATTTTCATCAATAGCCTTTAGTCTGTGCTTTTCCAGAAAGCTACTTTTCTTACTCCAAAGAGTTTCAAGGAGGCAGGAATATGACAACTTTATTGAAATTAAGAGGAAAAACATATATATAAGTATCACAGAAAGTTGAATTTCAGAAAAATTTCAGCCATACTCAGGATAATATTTGATAGCTACAGTGTATTCACTGAATTATCTAATGCTTTTCCTTGTGAAAGGATCTTCACAGGAATTTACATGAACTTTCAAGGAACTCCAGAAACCTTTCTGCTGTGCCTAGGAAGTAGTTGTATCCTTATCTCCTTAAAATGTCATACTACAACTGCCGTTACTCACATGCACAGCATGTAAGTAATCCCTCCCTCTGCTTTGAACTGCAGAACTACTGCCTGATAGTTCTGTCTCTGCACAGCTTTGCCATTTGGCTTTCGGCGTTAGCCCTGCTCTTTGAGTCCACCTGCTTAGAGCAAAGAAATTTACTTTCTCAGGCAGCTGGACTTTGCTGCACTTCATCAAATCAACTTGTAAAATGGGCCTCGTGTGTAGGACACTTTGTACTAATGATTTGGTGCCTGTCAGTGTAATATATAATTGATGAAGATTTTGGACTGTACATAGATAGAGTCTTCCACCATACTCCCCTCCCTCTGAAGCCAGAGTTTTGGTATGCAGTACCTCTGAAAATCTGATATATGGTGGCTAATGAAAGAATTTACAGGCAGTTGAACGCCTCTTAATGAAAGATAAAATAGAAGACGTTAGGGAAGACAGCTACTTTCCAGAGGTTCAGAAACACAGTTGAGTCAAAGCCATTAGACTATTCCTATTTAGAATCATAGGAAATCCTTTCTGGAGAAGCTGAGGAAACATGAGCATATTTCAGTCATTGAAATCCCAGTTAAGCCTTATTTAAGGTCTGAGTAAAGTGGAAATAATATTTTGTCTGTGAAACTGTAGTGTTTTTCTTCTCAGGACTAGCTAGTTAGGAGTATTTTAATGGTGTTGAACAATTTAAATGGCTATATTTCTTCATTCCTTTCGTGAAACCTTACTGTTCTCAATGTGGGAGATTTGAATGTTATAAATTCTCCAGGAAGCACTCTTTAAATATCAATTTGTGTATCTTTGAGGCTTAAAATAAAAGCATTGGTGAGGGTTGTGCATCACTACCCTTGAAATCATTCAGTGTTTTTTTGGTAATAATCATTTATGTCAGATTGGGAACCTACAGGAATTTACAATGAGGAGAAAGAGAAGCAGGACTCCTAAGCATCCATTCCCTTACCTCCACCCCTCAGTCCTGAAGATTTGTTCATTCTTGGCTATGCAGTGATTGGAAAAGCTTAGAAAAATGAGGAGAGATCTTAACCATTGTGGGTAGAATTGGTGCGTATAAGAGAAGTTGATCATTCCCCATGGTCAATTCCACACCCAAGATTAATGGTCTTGAGACCATTAGGAGCCTCAAGAACTCAACATTAGATCTGTTTGCAGCTGGATCATGTCTGTAGTGTGTAGATGCCTCCACATCCTTGTCCATTCTTACTCTAGTATAGGAACTTTCCTTCTCCACACAGAATAAAGTGATTGCAGTGTTTTGGCATTCTTTCACCTGCGAGGCAAATTCATTTATTAGTCTTCAGTCTTTAAATGAATTTGTATTGGAAAGGAGAGAAGGCTGTAGACTTCCAGCTGTTTTTCAAATATGTATGTTCGTGGTCTTACTGTATCTTTGCATGACCAAAAAATTGGATATCTGGGGGAAAAAAATCTAGTGCACAATATTTAGAATTCTGGGACTCGTAGAATAGACCAGAGCAGAGCTAAACATAAATGTCTTTTTTGTTTGTTTGTTTTAGTTTTACAGCTAAATCAAATACAATTGAAATTAAGACCTACTGAATCTGGATACAGTAAAAAAGCATTTCATTGGACCACATAACACAACTAACATGAGGATTCTGATTTCCAAGGCTAAAATTCGTTTTTTGGTAACTATAGTTATAAAAGCATAAAACATGACATAAAGATGCTGTTTACAAAGAAAACAATTTTATAGTGGTGTAGAATTTTGTGCCTGGTAGTAGTTCAGTGAATATGAATTTTAAATTTCCACCTTGCCCTGAGAAGTAAAAAGTGATAATTAAGTGCCTAAGCAAAGTACGTACATAATACGAGTGATGTGAAATGTTCTGCATTGTAGACAAACTCTTTATTGCTTTTATGTTGGTTAAAGCTATGAGTTTGTTCTGTGATAATGGTAATGAACTGTATTCAGATTCAGAAGACTTTACAAGGAGAACACCTCATTACTCCTTGCTTTGGACATACTGTTTCAAGAGTTTCTAAAGTGGCCTAGATTTTGATCAGGAATTTTTAAATTTCAGAATCTCTGAGCTCTACTTAAAGAGTATGGTTGATGCATCTGTGGTAAATTTTATAATACATGTACAACATTTTTGTTTAATTAGATTGTGAACTCTCAATGACTTCCTGAGAGTAAATTTTCTTGAGAGGAGAATTAGAGAACATTAGATGAGGTAAAGGACTTGAGAATACTTGTCCAGAAGAGATTGATAAGAACATAACAAGGACAGCTGTGAGCTGTGCTTTAAAATTGTAAATGATGCGAGTAAGTGATTTTCACTTCTGATTTGAAATAGTCTCAGAAATTGTCTTCTACCAACACTTCTTTCAATTAAATTTTTTAGTAATCAGAACCACTGTATATGAGGCATTTTGGAGCTCATTACATACGAGGAGAGGGTGAGAGTTGGATTTGCTTAGTTTTCAGAAGAAAAGGTTCAGGGGATATCTTATTGTTGTCTGCAGCTAACTAATGGGAGAATACTAAAATACTAATAATTCTGTATATTTTTGAAGGCATTTTAATTAAGGCCAAATCAGTTTGCAATTCTTTTAAGAACTGGCTGTAATGACCATGGTGTAGTGGAGCTCTATATCCTGAGAGAAATGAGGAAGGAGAGTGGCAGAATGAAGTCTCTGAACTTCAGGGGAGTCAACTTTAACTGGTTAAGGAAACTAATTGTCAGATCCCATGGGAGGCAGCTCTGAAGAGGAAACATGCCCAGAAAAGGTGACAGGTTTTTAAGGACAGTATCATCCAAGCACAAGAGCATCCATCTCAGTACTCAGAAGAACAAGTGTATAGATTGTCTGAGCAGGGAGCTAATGGCAGGTGTGCCTCTGGGAAACCCCTGGATATGTCTGCATGTTTTGGGTTTTTTTTTAAAGATTAATGCATGGACTGTTCTGGCCTAGTGGAAAGTAAGTCTAACTATATGGAAGGGTCTGGCCAAACACTTTGGTCTCTGATGGACAATTTCTGCAAATTCTGTAGAGAAATTTGTCACTGTCCACCTGCAGTGCTTTAGTTTCTCCAACAATGTCTCTGCAACATGCCAGTCTATCTTATTCCTTAGTTTGGCTTGCTTACTAAGAGCTATTTGTCTGTACATGACATACTGGGTAATGCAAAAATGACCAAGATGACACAGACCGCATTTCTTCCGAATTGGAAGGAGAACTAGAGCAATATGGTGCCACTAAAAAGCCCTGCTGCTATGAAGAGTTCTTGCACATGCACAACTGCATCACCATTGT
>WEKX01002560.1:295443-343673 GCA_013390025.1 Pitta sordida | reverse complement strand
TGAGATAATTTAAAATAAAAAGCCCCTTATGCTCAGTCTTTGTAATATGTAACAACAGCATCAATTAGAAGAGAAATGGCTGTTGATTTCTATTTTGAAGAAAATAAGACTTGTATGTAAACAATTTAAAATAAAGCATATAATTTTCTTCCAGTTATGTATCATATAAAGCATTAGTAATGGAAGCAAATTAAGCATGATTTTTATTTATACATTATCAATTGGGAAAATGGTCCCTTCACCTAACATAGCCTTCATTTTGCAAACATATGCTTACTTCCTTACCTTCGGTCATCTAATAAATCCTGCTGAAGTCAGAGGGCAAATTCTGAGATTATAGTTAACAGCCATAAATGTCTACAGGTTTGGAGGTCAAGCAGAGACTTAAACTCACCTTAAAAAGCATACAGGGAAAATGGGTGCCAAATCNGAATAATAACCCATACCATAAGAGATTGCTCTGGCTACATAGGAATGCATCCCCAAATAAAACTAAATATGCAGTACTTGATCTTCCGTGGGATCATTTGTGTATTGTTTGTGTTATTTGTTGGCAGTTGTTTCATTGGAATGAGTTTATCAGGCAGATAATGGACAGACACTGTATTTTTAAAATTTTTGTGGAAATGAACAAATGACATTTCTATTTTTTAAAAGTGGAATATGAATGAAAGATAAATTTCTATTTTTGTGGTTCAACATTGCCTATGTAGACAAAAAGCACAATATAATTATTTCCATAGTAACAACCAAAAAACCCACCAAAACAGACACCAGACAAGGCAGTGATGTTATCCAGTGACTTTGCCACTTGGTTTTATAAGGGAGTGACAGTATAGGGTAAGAAGTAAAGGGACTCTCTAGTTCAGAAGCCACTAAGCCTGTAAACAGGTTTCAGTGGATGATGTATCAGGCTGAAAGGGTATGACTGAAAACCAGGGGTGGTTGATATACAGAAAAGACTGGAAGTAGCTTTTGGTAGTGAGGCAGCTTTTTAGGTATTCCATCACAAAATAGTCAAAACACTTTTCCAGAATTTTACCTTTACACATGAGGATTTTTCTTTATTGAAAACATTTTGTGATCATCTAAGTACCTTTTAGGATAAAAGAACTTAAAAAACCCAAGATATCTTCAACCCCATCTTTTATAATCAAATCTGCTTTGGTCTAGCTGGAAATTGTATCTGCAAATTATCCTGTATATCAGTCTATCTTGATTTTTTCCCAGCTCTCTGTGTGTAAGTGCAGCAATAGTCAGCAGGTATATGCTCAAAAGTTTGTGAAATCTTTATGAAAATTGTCAAGTACAGTATTGAATTTTAAGGACTCAATGTAAGAAGTACCTTTGCATGTCCATTATTTTATTAACTGTTAGCCAGATTGTCTTGTGGGAAAAGAATGCTTTAAAAATGAACCCATGTAATAGGCAGCTGTAATTCCATAACTAGCAAAGTATGTATTCAGTACTTGTGCTCTCAGATATTCAGTAAATAATCAAATTTGGTAAATAATACTGAATATCGGGGTACCAAATTAAAAAAAATATCCCAAGAAAAAGACTTGAAAAGATATTCTGTTAATGGAAAGAATACTTTACCATAGGAGAAATACTTTTTATGAAGAGAATGAACAACAGAGTAATTCAAGGTAATCTAAAAACCTTCATCTCAGCTTCTGTCCCTTTCGTTCTTTGCCTAAAAGTTGTGGTCTCTGCATTCTGAAATCTTTCCCTTCTGCAGCCTCACAGAAGCTGATGATAAGAATCTACAACTGCTTTCTCGTCCTTCCTACATTTCAGAAATATAGGCAAACATATATATAGAAACAGTCATTTCTCTGCAGACTGGAAATCTCTGCCTGCCTCAACAACCTTCCAAAACTGCTGTGTCCACCAATTTTTGCCTGTTTATATGATTAGAAACTTAATGATACAGCAGTTGCATCCCTTCTGAAAAATATTCAAAAATTATATCTTTAGATTGAACTACAATCCCTGAGTAAATGATATGTTTAGAGGACTTAGGTCAAAGTTCTACTTTCGAGCTTAACTGTTCCCTTTCAACTCCTGCAAGATTCACACAGATTTGGACAATAAATGATTTAGTATCTCTAGATTGTTGACCCTTTCCCTAAAAATAACTTTGTTTCCAGGACAGACTTCGATGTGTTTCAAGCACTTTTAGATGTTTGGATTAATGTAAATAAAAATTTAAAGCTACAGATATCTATCCATAGTTTATCAAGCTATTTTCAGGCTTTCCTTATCAAAAATTCAAATTAGTTTCTTTTGATTATGTTTGAAATGCTGCAGTAGTAGGGCATTAAACTAGGCATTCTCTACCTGAAGCTTTATCCTTGTTGTGGCAGAAAATTTATGTCCTTCAATCTGTTATTTAAGATCTTTTTTGTTCATTTCTATGCTGGAATCTTTAACAATTTTTGTAATCTGAAATGCGTAGCCGAGTGATGAAACAAGGCTGAGAAAAGGCTATTTTGAAAGAATGGCTGAGTGCCTGCGATTTCTATGGTGTTCAGGACAATATATCTGTATTTTAATCAGCTGACTGTAAATGAAGAAGAATGCCATTGTATGATTAATGAAAACTGCTGGTTTTAAAGTTATGGTAATATATGTATGTTAAAGATTTAGACTGTTCTGTGTAGCTATTCAAGTTTGCTATTAACATGAGCAGCATTGCATTGAGATTGGACTGCTTGCTGTATTGTACAACTCTCAGCTTAAGAAAATGGACTTTTATTCAGTGGTGGTATGATGATACTCCAAAGTTAAGTGAGCATGGTTTAACTTTAAACATCATGCTATACGTATTTCCAATTAACCATTAAGTTGTCATTTACATAAACCCAAATGTTTTGATAGGAAAAGCAATTGCTGTAGACAGAAAAAAAAAATCAGACTTTATACAGATCAGTTCAATAAGTAAGAGTTCTTGATGTGTTACAAGGCAGTGGCTTCCCAGCTCGTGGGACAAATTGCAGTTTGATCGACTGCCAATAAATGAGTTCATACTCGTATCTTTTTTATTTGTTTATTTTTAATTTGTGGGCAAAGACTGTGCTCATTAAAGTGAGGAACTCCACACTAGTTTTAGCCAAGTGTTACCATATTCTATATAATGAATTGTGTACACTTGTGTCCCTTTCAGCCGTTCATCTAATTTTTCTTAAAATTGCATGAAATGCTTTTTTTATTTAAGTATTTTTCCAATCTGTACTATTTATATTTCTGTTACAAACCTGTATTTGATTACCCTCATATAGTAGATGCTTTGTTGTCTCTATGTGGGAGTGAACTTTTTGCCATTTTTTTGTTTGTTTTGCTTTGTTTTGACAGGCAAGAGAAATAATTGACCAAGTAAATGAATTAAAGTTATTCTCTCTTTTGGGATTTATAATGAGTTCCAATGAATTTGAATTCCTGTAGACCATTACAGCTTTATGTTGTTTAATGGTCTTTCTATAGAGTAGGAAAATATTTTCATTATCTATTTCTAGGAAAATCAGTAAGTTTTTCCTTTGTTTCTTATTTGTTAATAGTGACACGGTCCTTGCTTTCCTTCTTCAAATTTTGGTGGATTAATTATTGAGTTTATTAGAGAAGCATTGAGAAGATCTTTCCTGGTGGCAGATACCAGTGGCTTAGTGCCTTGGCCACCAGACTAAGCAGGATTGGATTGCTGAGGCTTGTGACAGTTAAAATACCCAGATTGTGTCTGTAAATGTTTTCACTTTTGAAAATGTAAACGTTTAGCATTAATGCTGCCACTACCAAAATGTTGCTGGCATTGCTCTTGTGTTAGAAGATAATTACTGGACTCATTCCTGACATGTAACATTTCTGTTTTTCAGGGAGGTGGGTGGATGAGCACACTGAGCTCACTGCTGAGCTGCTGTTCCATAGAAATACTGGGTAAGTTCTGTTGCCTTCCTTGGTACTGTGTGGCTTTCAAAATATGGAAGGAGTTGATGGACAAAGCATCTGTTTAGTTCGCATTACTGGAGGAATTTGTTTATTATACTTTGCACTAGAGTTGTTCCTGTTCTTGTATGCCTGGTAAACAGTTTGATTTTTCATTGCCTTTAAGCCTTTTCAGATGACCTTCACAGAACTTTTTATTTTGATTTCTACTGACAAAGATGTTTAAAGTTATTTCCTGTAAAAGCATACAAAATGCACCCTAACTTGGAGAACTATCACAGGTGCTATGAACCACCTAACACTTCACAATAAATGCATTTCCCAGATAGAGACTAAAAATTCTGTTGAGGGTCTTGATGTATCTTACTTCTACCTAGATGGAGAGCTAATTGTGTAGACCTGACGTATTACAAATGAAAGGAAAAGAATTGCAGTGTAGTCCAGGGATCACTTCTTCACCTAGTCGTAGCCACATTTCCCACCTTTCTGTCCCAGCATTTTGACTTCTTCCTTCATCCTTTATGGTTCTTCATCTGTAACGAAGATGGTTCTACATGGTGCCCTGAAAGCATTGTTTTCTCCTAAATGAAATAACACACTTACTTATGTACAGTACAGGAGAGTATGTTTGAAGCTTTGGTGGACTGCAGCTCCATGTGCTGTGTAGAGGGCAAGGAAACGTGGAAAAGTACAATTGTTTTCAAGGCTTTCTTTCCCTACCGAAGGTATTAATGAGTCTGAAAGCATCTGTACTTGCTACCTCTGTAAGAATGGTTGGTCAGAAAAAGTGTAAACCATACCATCCTGTGACCTAAGTTTCAGTCTAACTGCATAGTTGGAGTTCCTTCCCTAGACTCTTGCAAAAAGGATGCTTAAAGAGCTAATCAGAACATTTTAGAAAACTCTGAAGTTAGGGAAAATCAAATGACTTTCAACTGGACTTTCATTACTCCTTATTTATAACAACACACGTAAGATGGCAAAGAATAAAGTAGAAAACTTGAACCCCTATGAAAGACATTTTTCACTGCATAAATTGTTGAGTTTATGTGAAATATCTGTTTAAATTGGCTCTTTCTGTAGTTTCCTTGTCATACATCTTAATATCAGCAACATCTGCAGTGGAATTGCAATGAGGATCAGTGCAGATTATCACCAGTTACTAAAGAGTCAGAAGCGTGTTTTAGGTAGCAGAGTCTCTTCAGGTTTTTTTCTGTGGATAATCTACTCATATGTTTTCAATAGAAACTTACATTAAATGTGAAAATTATGTACAGCATGATATGTGAATGACTTATTATTGGCACAGCATTTACTTGTCCAAGATCAAATTCTACAACTTGGTCTCCTCTTCTGATCTGAGCTCCAAATATTCCTTGTTTATTTAACAGTGCTTTAGAGAATAATTTTGACATAGATCTCACAAGAGATGTACATTCAAGAAGGAAATCATGAAATTATTCAATTCAGAGGATCATTCCTTAAACATTGATTCCTAGAGTGAATGGAGATCATAAGGGAATCTTTCTTCTTAACAGTGTCATTTTATGTCATGTCATAAAGCAAGATCAAAGTTTCAATAATTTCAACTGCAAGTTTTTGGATGCACTGCTGACTCCTTAAGTGTGAACTGTGGTTTTCAGAACGATCTCAAAGATGTCCAGAAATTACAACAGAAGAAAAGGAAACTACATTCCGCAGCCTCAGAGGCAATTTTGAAAATATAATTCTAGTTATGATTGGATCTTATGAACCATACAAAGCTTCTGCCTTACCTTTGTTACCCGAAAAAATACTTTTTTCTGAGAGTGTCGTTTCTGAAGGTGATATTTATCCTGGTTGATTGGCTTTGAGATAGTGGCATTTTCCATTCCATGGAAATACTCTAGTGCTTTGAACACTGAGCTTCAGAGAGGCTCTAGGGGTGAACAAACAGATAGGACAGCAAGGCCTACAAAGGTGTAAACTGGATAAATGAAACAGTGCTACAAGTTATGTAAGAAAGATGACACCCTCAATCTCTGCAAATGTTGCCCACAAGGCTACTGGGTTTGTTTAGTTCTGAACGACAGGTCAGCGTTTGCTGTCAGTCACAATAGGCCTCACAGTTTAACATTTAGTTACACCAGCTTTGTTTTTTATTGTGAGCCCTTGAAGTGCTCTCACATTAAGTACAAACACTTCAGGTGAATATTGTAGAGACAAACAACCTGCTGGTTTCAAGGAAGTGCTTTTAGGATCGGAGTTTTTTGTAGTAATTTGTGGGCTCAAACTATCCAATAATCAAAGTTTTCAATCAGTGGAACAATTCCCTGTTACTCAAAAGGATTTACCCTCCCACCTGCATTTAAAAGCACTTGCAAAAATTGGCTGGGGGCTTCTGTAGAAATATCACATACATAGCAAAGCTTTGTGTCTTTGTAGTGGTAGCAGCAGCAGGAATACAGAAATACAGTATTTCTTTATTCTTAGTAGTAGTGTTATTAATTATTATTAGAATTAGGTTTCAGTAATATAAGAATTACTAGTAAAATCAGTAATCATTGGATCTTTGGAGTTATTTATTTGGAGTTGCTGTTGTCCCATGTGTGAACAAATCACAGAATCACAAAATATTATGANACACAGTACTCAAGATGAGGTCTGACCAGCGCCATGTACAGGGGAAGGACAACCTCCCTGGACCGACTGACCACACTGTTCCTGATGCAGGCCAGGATGCCATTGGCCTTCTTAGCCACCTGGGCACACTGCTGGCTCATATTGAGTTTCCTATCGATCAGTACACCTAAGTCTCTCTCCACTTCACTAGTCTCGAGCCACTCCTCCCCCAGCTGATAGCGGTGCATGTATTTGTTCTTAGGGTAGCACAATGTCACTGTGATTCCAGCTGCCTAAACACATGCTATGTGCATGTGTGTGTAGTGTCTCCCCCAAGAGTGGTAGGTGATACAAATGCTTGTGTTCTTCAGGGATATTTCAAGACACCATAATACATCATCTTACCGAATTAATGGGCATATTGCTACATTCCATGTACCTAAAATAGGAAAATGTTGTATTGTTTGCAAGTCTTTATCTATGCCATGACGTAGAAGTTACCGTAGAAGCTCAGCTGACTTTTTGCAGGTACCGAGTCTGAACATTCAACAGCTCAGTGTGAAACCAAAAGCAGCATTGCATAAGTATTGACAATATGGAGCAAAATGCACTTAGATGGAAAATAAACAAGATTGGGAGTTTTTCTTTCATACAGTAGGCCTAGACGTTTCAGGGATAAAAATAAGCAGATTTCAGATGGTTCTGAATGCAAATCTTGATGGAATCATTTGAATTTACAAAAGAAATAAAATCACCCCAAAAGAAGCCCTGCTTGAAGGACTAAGCATGCCAGTAGCAAGTTCTTCTTCAGACTCCAAGAGATAAAGTACATTTAATGTGTATCGGTTAGTCTAATTTATTCAGTGTCATTGCCATATCACAACCTTCTGTTTGATTTTCTTATAAACTAATAATTTCCTGAATGAACTAATACTGCCACAGCCACTAGTACCTCTGCCTTGTAGAAGTTTTTTATTGTTGTGTGTGCAACTAAATTGAAATATCTTTCACTTGAAATATTGACTTTAATATCTCATTTGAAAAATTCATGAAGCCTTTGATGTTAAATCCATACTCAATTTAGCCAAATGCCATTAGAATATGCAATACGCCTGAATACAGAGAGCATTATTGTCTGTGTTTCTGCAGAAGAATTACATTTTATGACTGTAACGTCAGGATCTTTTTTGGATTTGTTCATGAAGAAGAGAAAGAGAAAGGCAGCACATTAGAAGCAAAATGAAAAGTGGTATTGATTAGGCTCTCATTTACCCTCCCTTTGCTTGAATCCCTAAATGCATGGGAATAGGGGTTGTGCCACAGCAACTAACAATGCTTTGTAATGAATGGAACAATCTTCAGAAAATTAGTGTAAACATGTATGATAGTGCACAGATGTTGCTCCTAGTAACTGTTGTACATTTATTTTACATTTCCATTTACATACATATCTTTATTTCCTAATAGTATCGTAATAGAAACATGACAATAGTTAATGATTTCATAAAACATGGAATGTAAAGCTGACAGAGAGGTAGAACATTAATTGAAACCTATAGCGATAGTACATTAGAATTACATCTCCTAAATGACTCCTGATAAAAATATCCCTCTTTTACAGAGAAAGACAAAGACAGGTAAAAAACTAGGCTTTCAGCAAATTAATTTTTTTCCCAGTAAAACAGAGACTGGCAAATGTTGCAAAATCTCCTGAGTGCTAATAGAATGGTATTTGCTTTTAGTAATTTATGGGCACTTTTCCCCCAGCTATTGATCACATTTGAAAAAAGTAAACTGCATTAACATTTTAGGCAATAATGGCTCCAGAAAATGTTTGATTTTTATCACTCCCAAAACTAACGTCATCATACTTGGCTCTTCAGCATCCAGTCCAGTGTGCTTATGCGAGTGCCCAGGTCTGACTGAACAAACTGGGCGTTACCCAATGTTTTGGGCTTGTCTTAAAATATAAAAAGTAAGTTGACGGCACAAGTCAGGAGGCTACTGTGTGGCAGTGTAATAAGGTGCCCAGACGACCCTGGGGGTCTATGAGGATTAAAATGACCATGAGAAAGGCAGTGAGGGAGAGCTGCTCTCTGCCACCATCTCCTGGCCACTCCCTGGGACACAAACCGACTCTGCCTCATCTCCTGCCTGCTTTGCCAGGTCTATTGCCTCAACCGAGAGGACAGTCAATGCCATTTTAAGCAAGCTCATACTGGAAAGAGATTTTTTTTTTTTTAAATTTCCAAAGGGCAACTGCACCTTAACAACCTCATGTAGATGTATATTAAAGTGGACAGTGAAAAATGCCAGACTAAGCGAGCTGAGAGCTCTGTGAAAAAATCCAGAGCATTAGTGCCTGTGATTTTATGCTTGGAATTAGAGGAAAGTGTTGTTTTGGTCAGTGATAATGAGTGATATTGTCTGATAGTCCTGAATCCTCTATAAATGTGTTACACAGCTTAGTGACTGGGCTTGAATTCCTGCAGAATATTTATATATTATGAGAGGAAACAGCTTTGTTTCAATAGTTAATACTTTTTAAATCTCAATGTGAGTGTTAACAACTGAACTTACTGCTTTTATTATTGGGAAGCAGTGTTGCAATTTGGAAGTAGATTGCAATTGAAAGTGAAATCAGGTTTGAAATTTCAGACTTTAAGTTAGATTTCTGGTTTTGTCATAGGCCTTTACCATTTTCTGTAATCTGTGATCTGCAAAAGTGAGTTTAATGAAAATTCTTCTTATGTTAATGTTATTGTAGATGACAACATAGCACAATAGATCGTTACTTGGTTTCTCTATAATTAATTAGGACAACAGCAAACACACGGAATTAATGTACAAACTGAATCTTCTATCTTTCTGATTCCTTTCATTGCTCAGGTTGTTCCATACTTTTATCTCTTTAAAAAAATGAAATGATATTCACGTTTGGTCATATGTCATATTAATTGTGACAAGTTAAAGTAGATGTTAAAATGAGTATCCTACAAGTTAATTAACGGTTGATTAGTAGAGTTTATATTTTTTCATAATCATGTATATTCCGAGTACAAATGAAAGCTAAGTATTTCCACATACTGGAAGAAATTTAAGAGTTGAAAATCATGGAAACGATATGATCTCTATTATGCAGAACCAAATTAATATTCTTGCTTGTGTTTTAACAAATGTGCAAGCATTTCTTAAAGTTCTCGTACTATAGTGATTTTTTTCCAACTGAAAAAAAGTACATCAGAACCTCTGTACCTCAAAAGATTATTTTGTGTTATGCCAAAAAATTATGAAATAGTCTGAAGTATGTCTTAGTATGTAGCATATAGTTTATATGTACCCCTGGATCTGATATATGGGAATTAAAACTTCTCAGAGAAATCCGTTTGCTAGGCCTGAAGATTTCACAGAGAACAATTTTACAGATCTCATTTTTCAGGTCTGAATTTTACTTCAGAAGTTTTACAGTATGATGACTAATGAAGAATTGAAGAAAAAGAACACAAATGTATCAAAAATAAAGAAACTTTCAACTGCAATTTAGAAATATCGCACAAATCAGCATGTGGCTATACACCTGTGTGTATCAAACATGAAAACAAATTGCATCCTTTATTTGGATCACTTACTCAATGGTGTTGAATTTCTGACTTTTAGTTTCAATGAGGTAAGATGAGGTGGCCTGTTCAGCTCATGTTATTAAAGAAATTGGTTCACCTATTTGATTTCATGTCATTGTAGTTCCAACCACTCATTTATTCAATAAACAGTTTGGTATGTTCTGAGAAATAATGAATATTGATTAAAAAATCGATCACTTATTAAGAAACAGTCTAAGGGAAATTGTTTATCCAATCAATTTAAATTTTTGATTTGTTATTTATATTTTCCAATTTAATCCACCCCTCCCTTAGGCTCCTAAACTACCAAGCAAATCAGGAGGAGGGGCAGAGAGACACTGGCAGCAACTGTACGAAGAACACAAAACCTAATGCATTCATTTCAGATTAAACTGGTGGAAATAGGCTGTAGTAAAGGAAACTGTAATTAAGAACTGTGGATATATTACCTCATGCACTTTTGGCTATTGGAGTGAAACTTTAACTTTTAATAGGTTTTATTAGGCTCTCTACCTATCTCCCTCACCTAATACATCACTCAACTCTGACACTGTCGAAACACAAGGTGTAGTTACAAAAACTGTACGTGTCTCATCTGAGCTCGCAAAGATTCTGAGCAAGGAGGCTGAATGTACAAGGCAGTGAGAGAGACCTGCGCAAGAGCTCTGGAATATTTATCCATTCTCTTGACATGAAACCTCAACTATGAACAGCGATGCTGAATATCCCTTTTTGCAAGAGAACAGATTAACCACCTGATCTGTATTTCCTCTGAATATATAGACATATTTATGAATTGTTACAGTGCAGATTTCACTTATCGTGAGTATGCATATAGGCCATGCCTATCGCTCCACCCCCAGCCAATCAGGAGCACTAGGGAGTCTTTTTGACTCCTCCCCACGGGCTCTCACAGCACGGGGGAGGAAAGGGAAGTGTTTCTGCTCCCTCTCTGCCTTGGGAGACCCCTCTGAGAATCCCTGGGCTTCTCTTCAGCCAAGCTGCTGCTTCTGCATCTGCAGCCGGGGCTGGGCTGCTGCGACCATGCGTGCTTGCACTGGCTCACCAGCGGCGCAGACCTCATGCCACTCCTCCCCTACTCCTCGTCCCCAGTGGCCATCCCCACGCCTGCCCGGCAAGGCATGTGACTAGGGGAGGGGCCTGAGGGCCAGGGCAGGCTGAGTGACAGCCAATGGCATGTGAAGACATGCCCACAAGGCATGTGACATGGGAGGGCCCCGAGGCCCTATAACTACAGCTCCTGGGCGTCAGGAGGGTGTTTGTGGATCTTCCGGACTGAGGAAGCCTCATTTTCACCTCTGATCTCTACTGCTGCCATTTTGCCCAGGACCACGTGGACCTTTGACTCTTCATCTCTTTTTTTTTCCCCAGCCAACTGCTGGATCTCCCTGCAGCCCCTTGGACATTTCAGGAAAGGATCACTGGCTGTTACTCCACTGGTTTGCCTACCCTTAACCCTATTTCCCTGCCCCTGGAATCCTGGAGGTGCCCTGATTTCCCTTGAACTAGGCACCCCTCTCGTGCTTGTTTATTTCCCAGCTGTCTACAGTTGTCATTGTTCCATTGTTTTTGATACTGTTACTGTTGTTGTTCAAATATATATATATTTATTATATTAATTTTTTTCTTCCAGTAAAGTTCTTATTTCTCTCCATATATCTATATTATTCAAGTATTTCTAAATTCAATTCATACTTCATCTTAATTGACCCAAAACACCTGTGAGACTTGATTGTTGCAATTTTGCTGTCTGTTGGTTGAAGTGATGGTCACAGTCTTGATCCATCAGTGGTGGGAGAAGCCCATGAAACAATATTCAGGGGGGTTATATACGCTCAGGTTCAGGTGGGAATGCCCAAGTACTTCTATTGGAACGGGGAGTTTTCCTCTGGATGATGAGATTCTGTGAGTCACAGGACACTATGGGAGTCTTGGATGGTCTAAGACACTACTGCTGCCTCCTACTTCAGCACAGTTGAGTCAATTGTGGCCCACCAGAAGGAGTGAATACCTTCAGGATATGTGCCAATGTCCTGGTACTTCCCTGGAGGTGAGTTTTCACACCTAAGCCATTATATAAGGGAGGACATTGGCATGATTAAAAGCACTATCCAACCTTGAAGGATATGCTACTTATTGGCCTCTCCTCTTATCCGGCTCAACCCCCAATTTGTAGCCTCTGGTGATGTGTGTACACATCCTCTGAATCTGGATGGTTACTGCAAGTGCTCGATTGTTTGAGTCATTAACCACTAACAGTCCAGTCTCTTGCAAAAGGATAACTTACAAAGGGAGATGCAGTCCTTGCACGTTTAGCCTCTTTGGAAACCCATGTGATTAACAGTGTTAATTAAGAAAGGAAAAACTTTAATCATACTAGTTGTGTTGTTTATTTTTCAAGTACGGAAAAATAAGGGAAGAACTATTTTTTTTCCCTTCAGTAATATTGTAATACGAGAGCTGATAGTTCAAATTATACTTCAAAGCAGAACTGTTGTTACCTGGCTTGTGCAGTCCTCCTGCCTTTTAAAATTCTGTGGAAAATTTTAACTGGTCATGTTTATGGTGAGTCTCATGGAGAGTTTTTAAAGTTGGCTTTATCCATTATATTGCCTGCCATTCTGATTGTTGATGACCTTCACAATTTCCTTTTACTTCATATCTTCTTTCATCAGGTTTTAAGGCAGATGAGGTGTGCCTTGTGTTTTATTTCTTTTCCCTTCATTCACAAGGGAACTGTAATCTTCACTGTGATTAAAATAGAAAAAAGCCCACATGTTTTTAAATGTCAGTTTTATGCTTAAAAATTACAGATTGTAGTGGAAGAATCCATGAACAGGATGAAGCTAAGTACAACATTTACATAAATGTTTAAAAATACTCAAAGATAGCAATACTTTGTTTTGCAACTCAGGGATGTACACAACAGGCCTCCCTAAGGTGTCTCATGGATCTAGTTCTACTTTCTGATGATATAGCAGCAGATACCATTAAAACATTTTTGGCTGACACCAATCAGTAAGTGTTTGTAGGCACTTGTTAGATTAACTTTAGAATTCAAAAGTTCTGGATAAATACTGATGGAAAAGAAAAACAAGGTGTAATTCCAGGATGCATGATCAGGACCCTCAGATATAACATCAGGGAAAAAAATACTCCTTGAAATGTGAGACCTGAGATTCAATACTCTGCCTGAGTTTTGTGGACTAAAAGACTTATGAAACAGAAAAAAGAAACCCTCTTGAACCCCCTGGATTGACCTAGTTGAGAGAAGACTGAAAGGTGAATACCTTAAGCTCTAAATGATTGCTATGAGTACTATAATGACCAGTTGTTTCCTATGTTCACTAAGTCCAGGGCAAGATACGCTTCAGTGTGTAACAAATGACATTTTTATTATACATAAGGAAAGAAGCAATCTGTCATTCTATAATGCTATTTGTCGGATGGGAGTAGCTATTTTAGGAGACCGTGTAATTGTCATAATTTTTAAGAAACAGGTTATACAGAACTGTACAGATTATCTCTTGTTTATATTAGGCCGTGTTTCAAAGTGCAGAGCTGCACTGGTTGGCCTACTGAGCTTATTTTCTCCCATCCCTGATAGCATTCCTTGATTAGCTTCACTGTTGATTACTTCTCCCAGATTAAGTCTCTGAATATGAAATGGTTAAATCATTTGGAGAGTATAAATTACTACTACTACCCGTCATCTTTTATTTAATTCATTTCATTGCATTCCTGTATTTGGAGGCAAGTGCACGTTGCAATAAGAAACAGATATAAGTATCTGATAAGGTAAAATCAGCTATAAGGACTGTTGTATATAGAGCAAGTTAGACGTTTCTGTGTGTTTATCCGTAAGAGTAAGAATAAGAAAAGTTGGATGTAAACATCCAGCCATTATTCCTATGACACCTCTATCTCCTGTAGATGTGATCTCTATAGAAAAAGGGAATAGATATTTGTTCTACCTAAATTTTCATCTGTTGTACTCTCTGGGTAATCAGTATATATTTAGGAAGAGTAAGACAATACTCAATTATTTCACGCATCTGAAAATGAACAGCATTCAGTGTAGTACGTTCAAAGAGACCACAGGAGTGTTGCACAGTGCCTCGACTTTCCAAAGAACAGATATTTCTATAGGTAAGCATGAAAAAATATCTACACGTGAAAGTGTTCTAATCTTTTTTTCCAAGTTTGCAAAAGATTTTGATTAAATTGGAGTAGCAGTTAGGTTTATTTAAAGGTAAAGACCAAACACTGTACATATTTGCCTGTTCAAGGCTAGTTAAATTTAATTGTGTTACATTGCCACAAAACAGACGGTAACAGCCTGGAGAACTGGGTCTGCTGTGTTCATGTTAAAGGGAGCCATGAGTTTAGACTTAAGGTCTTGTAGAAAAGAAGTCATGAGTAATTTTCTAGGGGAACTGTCCTTTTGAAAAATTTAAATATACATTCACAGTATCTCATAACTCTCACAATATTTCTAGTAGGATTTTCCACACAAGGACTGCCAGGTATAAAGCAGAGTAGCCCTTTGTTTAAGCAGAGGTCTGTTCTGTTTACAGCATTAGGTTAAAGTAAACTGATGTTGAGATGATTTTAAGTAATTTTAAAACGTTTTTTGTGTTAAAATCTTCATGAAAACGTAAAGAGCTGATAAGAAAGTACATTTCTTATTAATGAACAACCTTGATTCACTAGGGCCCAGTGTGTCAGTCCCTCCGTACTAAAGGAATCTAGACCCCTTAGTGTGTGATATGACTGCTTGTGAATTGTTCTTGTTTATCATATTTTCTGCATTATTCTAATCTTGGTATGAATGGAATTGCATCCCCTTTTGCTTGACAGCAAAGACAAACATCAAGCTGTCCAGAAGATAGAGTGCCATTTTATTCCTCTTTTGAAATTCTTGATGGGATGGGCAAAATATCAGCAAACACTCAAGAAAAAACCTCTTGACCCTCCAATTATTCTTGCTGACACTTTTATAATAATTTCCTTTTCAAGAAATATTGAGTTCTTTGTGCTAGAACAAAACCAAAACCAAACAACCCCAAAAAACAATCTCAAACTTTATTTAGTTGCAATTTGGTCAGAACTTGAATTTTACAGTAGTCCTCATTTAAATTAAATTAATGCTCAGAATATTGTGTTTTCTCCACTAGAATCCTTGAAATTTCAGCAAAACATACTACACTAGAATAATTATGTTAAAATGGTTATTTATGACTGTTTTAAACCAAATGGTTTGAACCAGCTTTAGTTCCAGGCTTGCATTAAATATCATGCACACTGCTGCTGTGTAATTGTAGTTACACGTTTTAGAGTGTTCCTTATGTGTACAGAATGGAGAAAAATCATATTACCATGTTATTCAACATGAAAAACTATTAAAGCCTGCAATTCAAATATGCCTTTTTGAGACTATTGGATTAACAGAGTTAGATTAAAATATAAATGCACTTGTTAAGTAATATTTTATTTTCAAAACCCATTTTCGCTTTATATTATTTGCACAGTTGGTGTGTTTGACCAAGAGAATTGATATATTGTCCTCAATAGGGTAAATATCCACTGTGATTACTCCCTTAATTACCAGAGCAATCTTTCTCCTTTCAAAGAAAGCACTACGTATTATGAAAATAAGCCCAATGCTGTTTCTCCAAGTAAAGTGCTCTGTCCAGAGGACGAGCNTCTGGGCTCCAACACATCAGCAGTGTTGTCCAGTTTTTACCTCTCCATCTTCAGTCTTAATGCTTAGACGGATTCTGCGGTCCTGATTCTCTCTCTTTGGTCCATAGGTTTTCACCATGGTCAGTCCAATTCACAAGCAGCAGCGGGATGCCTGGAAGAACATCTCTACCCCTTCTCTCGTGGGCCTGGGGGCCTTCAAATCTCTCAGCCTCCCGATGCAGGTTCTGAGCTGGCACGCTACATCTTACTACTGCCCTTTTTTTCTTCTCTCCCAAGTATGTTATTCGGCAGAGACGCCTGCCTTTATCTCTAACCTTGAAGGCCATGGCAGCACGGAGAGCTCAGGCCAGAGCTGAGCTGTTAACCCCCTCGCTACCAGAGCAGCAGAAAACCCCCTAAACCATAACAGCCTGTCCCTCTTTCTGTGTCAAATCGTGAACCTTACACTCTGTGCATACAGTAACTTTCTGCAGCACGGTGTGTCAAACCGCCCTCTCCCTCTGTGCCCCCGCCCTGTGAGACAGGAGGTTGCCAGCCTTGCTGCCGCCTGCTGCCACCGAGCTGTGCACAATGGATTCTTGGGGGTTCATGGTTGAGTATTTTGATAACAAGATAAAAATAACGCACAGTGTTAAAAACATCAGAGATCAGTTTAAAGGGATGGAAAGTGTAGTGTTTATTCCCATTCCCAGGCACAACACCGCTGATGTTCACTACACAGTTTGGGTGCTTAATAAGCGCAAGTCCCAATGAATTGGTTCTTGACAGTTATGAATGGTAGACTGGCTGCATTAAAGCAATGAGGGAGCTAACAGCAGGTTTGGAACTGGGTTTGAATAAATCATCAACCAAACATATAACAGCATTGTAACAGTAGGCCAAAACCTCTCCAGCCATGTGATCGCTAGTTGCCAGGAGACCATGTATCTTGGGCATTCTGAAAATATTGAGACTATTTTAGCTGTCTCAAATTTATAGAATCTCTGGAAAAATCTAATACATTTAAATTTATTAAAATGTAACTATTTTTGTCAGGGTGCATGTAAAGCTTTTAGACGAAATATGGCTTTTTAACTAAAACAGTTTCTTTTGCACATTGATCTGCTTTTTTTTTTCTGTATGATTTAGAGTGTATTTAGAATATTTACAAAATGCAATGTAGATTTTAAAATCTAGACTACAGTAACTCAGTGCCTCTAATGAACACATGCAAAATTATTATTGACCTCTTTAGTATCCATTCTGCCATTCTTTTTGCTCACAGGGGTTAACTCATTGCTTTAAAGTAGACCAATGGAGGTCAAATGCACTGCTTTTATGTTTAAATTTAATTGCATTAACAAGCCTTTAAAAGCTAAGATCTAATACTCTCTTTGCAATTACCTCTCCTACAAAGAATTATGTCAGTGGTAGAAACATTGCATCAAGTCCAGTCTTTTTGTCCCCCTTTTCAGATGCAGTGTAGAGTGCTCGGCCTGATTTACCGTGGGATTTTTGGCCATCTTCTAGTTTTGTGGATTGAATGTTGATCTTGATTGAACTGGATTACACAGATAGATGCTTAGTTGTCTGATGTGTGGCCCCAGAGAGGAGAGAGCATGACTCCTTGTGGGCTGCTTATCTGGCTTTCATGCCATCTCCTGGAAAAGCAGCAACTGGCGCTCACCAGCAGCACTTGCTGCACAATTTGGGATAAGTGTATAAGACCTCAGAGGCTGCTCATAACAGCTGAAAGATGGTGCTTTCTCTTTTTGTTTCGTAGTTCTGCCACAGATTATCTTTTGTGTGACTTTAGATAGTTGCTTAGTTTTTCTGGTATTGGGCAAGACCTCCCTTTCTTAGAAGAATCAGGAAAAAGAGTTATTTGCTGATTGTAAGGCTATTGTATTTTGTGGTACTAAAGACACAATAAATTTTTAACTTAGAGTAAAAGAAGTAGCCGGAGAAGAATCTGATGATTCGTGTAGTGTAAATTTAAATTCTCTCTTAAGTGGATATCATGTATACACCAGTGATATCCCTTTTGTAAACTGAAATAAGACAGATGTAAGAATTTCTTTCAACCCTGTATTTTTTTTGCAAGAATTCAGTAAACAGATTTTTTTTTTTTTAGAAGAATTCCTGTTCTGTAAGACAACAACATCATAAAATAGGCACTATACAAAGCTTGGGAGAGAGAAATGGAGTGAGTGAAACTAAGGGCATGTGAAGAACAGTCACTATCCAGCAACAGCAGCAAAACAGTTTCAATTTTCTGGATTATTAATTCAAATTCACACGCACATGCCAGTTAAAATTAAAGGCCTTTTTTTACTGCTCTAGTTTAAATTAAAGATTATATTCTGCTCCACAAGTCTGAATTAAATAGCTTATTTTGCACACCAAGCTCTCATTTTAAAGCTAATAAAGAAAAGACATAGCATGTACGTGCAAGCTCGAGACAGGAAGGGTCTAAATTACTACACCTGTTTCACTTGGGAGCTACTTTATTAGTGTTACAAAACTTGGCTTTCAATTTGGCAGTCAGAAGCACATTTAGAACAAGCATTTCTTTGTTTTGACAGAAAGGCTATGGTAAATGAATGACGTTTGAGCGAGGTGTGAAATGTGAAGGTACAAAATTAACTGGTAAGATAATTACTGTTCTAATTCTGCATAAACAAGCATTTTGAAAATCATTAATAGTTCAGGGAAATAATGTTAGTGATTAAATAAGGTGGTTTGCATCACTGAGCACAACTAAGCTGCTTTAATTACATTTGAAAGCAAGGGAAAGCAGCTAATTAAAATTAGCACAGGGTTCCTGAATGACCAGCATTGCAGTGTTGCCCTAACCTGTTTAATTGCTTGTTTATTAATAATATGTCTTTATTTTCCCCTCTTCTGCATTTAGCAAAATTATTACAGAAGCTGAGATGTGTAAAGAGAATCTGACTATGTATACTTATCAGAATATGCAATGCGGATATAGCCCAGGGAATTATTTGCAAGGCAAGCCAACATCATTCAAAAGTCATAACTTTTCTTCATATTAATAATATTTTCTTCCTGAGTCACATTCCTATGTCAATCATGTCCATGGACAAGAAAAATGGTCTTTGGCACAACTGCAGAATTGCAGCATTTTGGAGCTACTTTATTTTTAAAATTGCTTGAATCATTAGCTAAAATGTAGGTAATAAATCCAAGAGTAATCAATAATAAATTATGGAAAACATGAGCAAAAATATAATGTAAATTAAAAGAAAGCTTTATACTGTCTCAGCCTTCTTTAACACAGTTTGAACTAAATTTACAATCTGCAATAGGTAAGTCTGTTCTCCGAAAATACAGAACTCAATATTCCAAAGTTTTCAGCATGTTTGTCCTTCAGTTAAGGAACATTTGTATTAGACGTCTGACTTTCTCTACCTAGTCCTTCATGAGTTGCTTTAAGTTACACTTTATTAGCATAACCATATAGGAAGTAGTTGGGAAGGGTGTTAATCTACACAGTTGAAGCAAATACACAGTATAATACAATGAAGACAACTAAAAATAGAGTAAAATGCTAATTTATTTTTTCATATTTAGCTATAATCAAGTCAAGTTAAAGCAGACATGATGTTTTCCATGTTGATTTAGTATTTATAGTGTACCTCTGATGTGAAAGGCTCAGATGCATAATAATTTACATACATATACATTTTAAACAGTAAAAATTCATAAAAATGTGAAGTTCTATATGGAAAGGTAGCACATCCCTATGAAAGCAGGTTAAATCATGGGAATTATGCTTATGGAACTGATAAGCAATTAAAACAAGAAGTTAATTTTAACTTCATGAATAGTAGAGAATATTCAGCAGCCAGTACATACATTATTTTATAAGGGCATATTTTTATGAACAAAGAGGAGGATTCTACTCTATCTTATAGGGCAGTAAAGAAAGACTCAAGTCACAGATTTCAATGGGAATTTTTTCCTTCAAGTCTACACAAGATATATGATCAGCATTTTGAACCATAGTATGGAACAGAAATAACTTTTAAGGTTGTAGAGAGATGGTATTGGCACCATTCAATTGTTGTATTTGACATCCAAAGCAGAGGATATCTTACTTAAATACTGAAAGTCCTCAAGTACATACTAATTTATATCCTCATTTTTTAAAAGCAAGTCTTCCTAACATTTTAAAAGCAAACAGCTGAAGAAAAGAAGTGGAGAGAAATAGAAAGAAAAGAAAAAAGAATGTGAGAAAGTCCCCATGAGATTAAACAAATAACCTAATTAAGTCTTAGAAAGAATTTTTAGTAGCATTTCATCACCATAACAACAATCTTGCATCATCAAAGGGATACATGACAACTTTTTTAGTAATCAATGTAGTATATAATTAATGGTGGCATTTCTTTGCGCTCTGGCAATGGATAAATAAAATGTTGGTATTCCTTTTTAATTGCAAGGTTCCATAGCCTTCTGTTAGGTCATGGTCATCACAATTATGATTAAAACCTTTCATTAACCTTTCCATAATCTATTTCCTCAAATTAATATCTGTAAAATTGTAAAAGCCATGAAACCTCTGCTATTTAAAGAACAGACTAACAAAATTTGTCAGGCGTTATTTCCATAAGTGATATCAGTATTTATATCCCTATTTATTCTATTTCTGTGCCCACTTTTATTCATGTAGGGTTCTGGTAAAATTGTTTGGTTAGATCTGGTGATTTAGTATTTTTTAGGTCCCCAAAGTATCTACTCTGCCCCTATTTTGTAGGCCTCTGTTCCAATGTTGGGCTATACCTATCCCATCCCACCTGTTGTAGTCCACAGCCTGCAGTATTTTCAAACTTGCACGGACTGTGGACCTGGATGCATTTGCAGGGGCATATTGCACCACACCCCTGCTGTAAGGAGGTGTCCTCACACGGATGACAGTATGTAATAAGATGGTAGTCTTTGGACTTACACCTACCAGAGCCTCACTGTAGCTCACTAGTCTACACCCAAAACATGACTTACCCATCTACTGCTAATGGAAAGAGATTTTCTGCTTTACAAATGTCCTTTTATCTTAGTTTTCAGACTATTGATATGACATGTAAATAATATTGCTAACAGAAATTTCTAACGTGAGCAGTGAAGCAAAATGTGGAAGATGTTTTTCATTTCATATGTCTTTTTGCTGGTGTCACTATAACCTGGGGCTCTTCTCTGCTTTGGAGTGTTTGTGTTATTAAAGTATCTAAATGTGACAAAATGTTTTAATTGTTTAACTCTGAGATACACTAGAAGTGACTAAACTTAAGTTCTCTTAACTCTGTTTATAGAAATAATCCTCCTCACTTGCTCAAGGCACAGAGGAAACCGTGACTGGAACTAGGGTCTTGTACATCCAGATCTACCACTGTTATTGCTGGCCAACACGGCCTTTCTTCCTCTGCAACCCTGGGCTTCTTGGTTTGCTTTTATCCTCAGTAAGGACATGAGAGCATACTACAGCAAAAAGTGAGCTCTTTAGAGGATAATTTATTCCTCTGACATGTGCTAGCACTATAAATACATTGCAATTGAATTTTATTGATATGGAGAAAAGGCCAATCCTAAAATGTGATGAGACCCTGCAGGAGGTTTCAACTACTCAGATGTTTGCTTACAACTTAATAGAGGCAGAGAAATAAATACTTGAAGCAAAAGGATATGACTGACTGATGTAGTGCCAGACTTGCTTTTGGCTTTTAGTGAGGTAAGCAAAGTACTTCGAGCGTGTACTAGGAGTCTCTGTACAACACAGCTGCAAGGTGCTTGCAGCCTCCTGTTTCACAGTGGAACTGAGATTTGCAGGGGAATAGGGATTTGATGGTACTTCATGTATTTATAATGTCAACTTAAAATCAGAATGAAAAATAAATAAATATCTCCTATATTTTCAAACATAAACAATTAAGAATACTAATTGTGTGGCATTTACCTTTATTTAGCATTAATGGAGGATGTGATCATCCTGTAGAACATCCCAACAGGGGAGTCACAAGAACTTCTTAGTAGGGAGCATTAGCAGTAAGCATGATCTGATTAACTGTGGCATTTCACTGTGCTGTGGCAGTAGTGCTAAAGCAATGTGCTGAGGGAGTTTAATTGTTAAAGCTGCCATTTCTCTTGCCCCTTTGCTTCATCATGGTCACTGCAATCATGACTGAAACCTTTCATTAACCTTCGTCAATTTAATTCAATGCTTTGAGCTAATAGCATTAAAACATGAGATGTACAAAATGTGTGTGCCATTTTACACAGTGAAGTGCCTCACCTCCCTGCCCTCTGTAGTTAGGGAAAAAGGTACAATACTTACTAGCTGGTTGAAAGCATTCTTTAAGGGCATGATTTTGAGCACACTGAAGAGGCAGACTTGAGATGCAAGACAGTCATGGCTTTTTTCCCCCTTTTACAACACAGTTAAGCACTGACAAACTGAGTGAAGGGTGTATAACTAGCAAAACATTATACTAGAAATACTAGGCCAGGTAAGAGATGAAATAAAAATTATTTGAAGCACACAACATTACAAAATAACCTGTGAATCTGTGAAGAGGTGAAAAAGCCAGTTATGATGGGGTAAGCAGGTAACTGTATCATCCTAACACCAACAAGTGACACAGAATGCTTCACAAAGACAGGCTCTCTGTAGCCAGTCCGTGACCTGCACAGAAGGAGAAATTTGGAGAAAGGAGAGATCAGCAAAATTCTGAACAGCTTTAGAATGCGAGCAGTTTTTATGGTAAATAGAGATCAAATAAAGCAACATGCTTCTTGTATCAACCAGTTTAGACTTGTTAAATATCAGCAGACTTAGTGCCATCCAGTGTAGTCTTCATTGCTCCTTATGGTAAAAACCTTTCTAGGTCATATAGCTGCTACCTGAGTGCACCTGTCATGGAGCAAAGTGTGAGCATGAACAATTTACTGCTGGTTAACTTTTGCCAGTATTCTTTACACCTTTAATCTAGATTACCGATCTGGCAAAGAAGCAGTGATGATTGTGCCGCAGATGATTCGCCACCAGCTCCTCAAGGGAGGTGATTGTCCTGCTCTGCTCTGTGCAGGTGTGGCCTCACCTTGAGTTTTGGGCACTATAATACATATAAGAATAATATACAGCTCTTAAAGAGTGCCCAAAGGAGGGCCATGAAGATGGTGAAGGGCCTTGAGGGGAAACTGTATGAGAAGTGGCTGAGGGCACTTGGTTAGTTCAGCCTGGAGAAGAGGAGAGTGAGGGGAGACCTCATTGCAGTTACAACTTCCTTGTGAGGGGAAGCAGAGGGGCAGACAGTGATCTTCTCTGTGATAGCACCTGAGGGAATGGCATTAAATTTTGTGTGGGGAGGATTAGTTTGGATGTTAGGAAAAGGTTCTTCATCCAAAAGATTAAGCACTGGAACAATCTGCCCATGGAAGTGGTCACAGCACCAAGCCTGACAGAATTCAGAAAGCATTTGGACAATGCTCTCAGGAACATGGTGTGACCCTTGTGGCTGCCCTGTGCAGGGCCAGGAGCTGGATTTTGGTGATCCTAGTGAATTCCTTTCAACTCAGGATATTCTATGTTTCTATTTGTTTACCAAAAAAGGGAAACAATAATGCAGTATTTTGTAGTCCTTAGGAGTTTTGCCATATGTTGCAGGCTCAAAGTATATGATATATTCTGAAACAATGCAGCATCTGTATTTGAAATAAATATCATCTACTTCTGATCTAGAGGCAGAAAAGTGCATAAATAAAACTGCTGAATACTATCCTGTTTAACTATGGTGGAGGTAACAGTGAGAGACAAGAAATGTAAGTCTTGGACATGGTGACTAATTAATATGAAGCATATAGGCATATGCAACATGAGGAGTGAATTGTGTGCAAATGCTCAGGCTAAAACATAACCCTTTCTAACAGCCAGCTGGCCTAAAGCTACCTCTGCTTCTCACAGATACAGACAGGGCCATATCAACCTCTGATTTTGGAACTTAGAAATAACAGATATTCATGGGCAGCCAGTACTAGAAGGAACAGCTTGTATTCTAGTTAAAGCAAGTGAGTGTGAATCACTTGTGGAAGTCTGTTCCTTGGTTTGGCAACCAAGTCAATACATAGGTCTTCCCATGCTGACACCTAAGGACTTAAAAAAAAATAAATTCATCCTCTGACTCATGATCCTAGTTTGTTCCTCCTGTACTTTGAGTAAAATAAACCAAGGGTGAAAACAAGTCATATTCTCAGTTCAAGGCAGATTTGTGAAACTTTGCCATATGTAGGCATAACAAGTCCATGCCTTGCTATTTTCAAAACATAAGGTTGTGAGATGCATATCAGATCTCATCATCTAATAAGACAGATTTCCTTACAATGAAGTGGAGAAACCCTAATGAACCAAACATGAATGGATTTTGAGACTTTGATACTCATAACTTCCTCTCATATGAATGTGATAGGGGAAATGGAAGAACTCTGATTGACTTTACTGGGTCAGGATTTTATTCACAGAGAAAAGAATTCAAACCCCCAAACATTATGGAAACTGACACAGCTATAGCAACTGTGTCCTGTTATTACCATAAATGTATTTTAGAGGAATTATCTGCATAAGGTAAGAATCAGTCTAGACATTCGATAATATCAGTTGATTGTCACTGAATTTGGAAAGTGAAATCAAAACTGTCTAATCTAAACAAATTAAAGACAATATGAGGATGGTGCTTAGAATGCCAGTCAAAAGAACAGACCAAACCATCACACATTGTAAATCAATCAAAATTAACAAGTTCATCTTCTAGAAGACACAAGAATTGCCAATACAATATGCATAGATGACTGGAGAAAAGTTAGTGCTCTACTGACTAACATCAGTAGAATTGCTTTGATAGCGAGTATATCCCAGCAGAGTGAACCATAGGCTCGAATGAGGAAAAACGCATGAAGCCCTACCAGTTTTGGGTGAGTTCTCACTTACTGGGTTGAGTACACAGTAAACCCAGAAACAGCAAGGACATGTTGACTGATTTGCTTACCAGGACCTAGTGGATAATTTCCATATTGAAATTATTACATTTTTTGTGTTCTAGATGTTAGCAGTCTGTGTCTGAGTGGTGGTTTTAATTAGTGTTTTCTCTATAGTCTAGTGCCTAACGTTTGACCCTAATCCCACACTTTTGGAGGTCGTTGGCCGAGCTCCTAGGGTATTAAACAACTACTAGCTATCTCTCAAAAGCTGTACTGAGTTGTTTTACGTATCATTCAACCCTATCAGGCCTTTTAGATTTCTACTTGTTTCTGTAGCAATAGCATGAATAGCGGAGTATTTTTTTCCATAGCACTATGATGGCAGGAGTTGGACATGTCTGGTCTGAAATCACCTGGCTTTGGGGCGTTAAGTAGGACCTTTAACATTGTTATTTGTGTTTAATTTTACATAGCATTGAAATGTTACCTTGCCCTAAGCTGTGGATGTCACTGCTATCCTCTCCAGTAGCCACTTTTTAGCACTCTGTCCTTGACTTCATAACCCTCAAATACCAAGCTTGGAAATCTGCTTCTGGCAGAACAAGATCTCTTCATCTTTGGGGTCACGTTCCAGGCTTTTGTTCAGTCACAAGTTCGGTTTGGATTTATCTTCAGTATGTCTACTTGAATATTCAAAAAATCATCAGCTAGTCTAATTTGTTTTTTTTAAGTCATGTAAAAGACTGATTTGCTTTGACAGGTGGATCAGAAACAGAATTGGAGCTATTTTATCTGGACCTAATTAAACAACCTTCATTACTGGCAGGTATGTGTTTGTGATGACTAGAAATTAGCTTGATTGGAATTAAAAATCAAAATATAAGGGATTGAATTGACTTGTTTTTGAAAAATATACGGTTTAAAAATATATCCGTGAAGTACCTTTTTAAATGTGGCAAGTGCGTGTCTAAATTTTAAATTGTGCCCAATTCCACTTTGTATTTTATGTTAATGACACTTGTCACAGGTATTCATGAGCATATTGCCAACACATATAAAATGGCACCACACTAGTTCAGAACTATGAGACTTTAATAAAACATTAGAAACAGCCCTTTTTTCTTCTTGCAGGCACAGAAATTCTGCAGTATTTTGTGTGGTGTATTGGGGGTGAATTTCAGTAATGCAGATGAGGAAGGTGCAATGCTTATGCCCTCAAAATGGGTTTTAGTGGGTCTTGAAGAAGTACATGTATGTTGCTCCTGTTTTACCTTCACAGAGCCCAGTTATTTCCAACTGGCAAAATAAATTCCAATGTCTGCTGAATTAAAAGAACATTTCTCTCAGTGCCTATTGCAACTCCAGCCTGTGGAATAGATGTCACACCTCCTCAGTGTCACTGGAATGGCATGCTAAAATTGTTAAATCCTATGATAAGTTCTGTTTGTCCTATTTGCCTTCTCCTGTGATGAATCCAGGCATAACTTTTTAGTAAAGTCTTCCAATGACCCTGGTTGCTCACCCAGTCCAAATATGCTGCCCAAGGCTTTCAACACCTATCTCAAAAACCCGAAGTGTGCACATACAGATGAAATACTTGAATGCATATTGCACTGCTAAGCACTTTCATATCATAGTTTTCTATGGCTGTTCTGATTATGGAGATTTTAGGGCAAAGCCTCTTGCAAGAGATTTTTCAGAGAAATTGAATTATTCCTCTGAGTAAGTATTAGGCAGCTGGTTCAACGGCCTTTGGTGTGGATATGACATAACTGTGTAGAATGAAGTGTCATGTGGAGAGAACAGGAGAGTATCATGGTGAATTAGCCAAAAAATAAATACAGCTTTGTTTCAAATGGAAAAATACATGTTTATCTCAGTTTATGGCCTCTAAATGCTGCAAAGGGTTTTAAAAACTCCAAATGATATTTCTGCAAGACATTTGCAATCTCCCCTATAGATAATAGATGTGAAAAATCCTGTATTAGAGAGGCAGCTCCTTCGGACAGGATATCTGAGGAAGTTCAAGCTATTCTGGTTATTGTCAACACTGATACAAGAATAGAATATTCTCCCTTTCAGTGTCAGATGGTGGCATCTGTAAGACAAGTAAGGACTGTGTTTTGCTAATTATACCCTTTAAACTATGTCATGTAGGAGGATGCAGCATTCATGCCAGTTACATGAACGGGAAACTTGTCCTTCTGAAGGACAAAAATATATACATGCAAATCCCTAGGTTCTCTTTAGTTAAGGAGAGGCATAAAACATGACCATAAAATCAAATGCTAGCTCTATGAATCCATACTGAAGTTCTGCTGGATAAAATCTGGTCCATTTTACTACTTTAGGATGTAATTATTACCAGTTTAAGAATTAGTAACATGTGTTTCCAAAATGTGTCTAATTTAATGTCCTGGGATGAGACTACATAATAATGCAACAAATTGCATTTTAAAATCAAACGTAAAACCAACTAAAATATAGGAATAAATGTCCGCTTGCTTTCTTAGTTAATGACTGCACTGTCAGAATAGCCCTCAAAGAGCTGAAATTTCTGCTGTCTTTTCTCTGTTTTTCCTGAGAAGAGCTTCTACTTGTCTGAGGTGAGTGTACATATTAGTTAATTCAAAACTGTCAGGTAGGTCCTGCTCACACACTGATTTTTCTGCATAACTTCTTATGCTTGAAACTAGGACAAAAAGTCTTTATAGGGCTATAGAGCAATATATAAACTGCAAACCATTTCCCCTCAGAGAATTTTTGGACTGGGAAAGTCCAGCAACTGCCATCAGTAGCAATTATCTGTGGATAAAATATTGCTTCAGAACATGTTTCTGTAATTAAATCTGAAATGCAGAGGCTAAAGCAGTGTCACAAATGCAAAATGAGAGGAGACAAAGTAGTCCTGATATGTGCTGATTGAGACAAGAGCCTTGTATTTCGTTTCTGTCTCTATTGCTGGATGATCCAGGGAGTTTGTGTCATCTGTGTGGTTCCATCCACTGTGGATATAAATGGGATGGATACCTGCTTGCTTTTGCAGTGTGCTTTGAGATCTGTATGTATACACTAAGGATCATTTTCACATAGTAACAGTAAGAAGCAACAATGCCTGCTCTGGAATGCACACTTTTTTCTATTGTTTATTGAAGCCTTAATGTGCCTAAAAATCCTTGCTGGGATGTGAAGAAAGGTATTTCGCATAACATTTTGCTACCTGACTGACAACTTGGTCTTTGTGCAGTCACAAACATCTGTTTGCAAAACTTCTGCACAATGCAGGTGTTCTCTTACACACTGGTCAGTGCCCGTGAACTTTATTCATTATTGGCTTATGCCCTGGTTAATAAGGAAGTCATTTAGAAAGGGAAGTGAAACAAACCAACCAAGAGTTTCATTTTTTTCATCCCTCAGATGTTTCTTTTCCCATATGCTTTTGGCTAACTGTACCAAGCTATGATCAGTGTGCAGACCACGAAAACAGACAAAACCAGCTGAAAAAGCAACCTTGTGCCTCTTTAAGAAAAAGGAAAAACTTTGCAATTGATTTAGTGCTTCATAAATTAGCCTAGGGACAGCTTTAAATTGTGCTCTTATTATGCATACAGGATTCTACTCACCTAATAATTTTGCTATTCAATAGGAAAAAAAAATGTTTTGAATAGCAACCAAACATGCCATAAAAATACACTATCCACATTCTGCAAAGACTGAAAATGTAAATGAATGGGTTGAAAGTGTCCCCAATATGATTTCTTTCTTGTTGACTTTCCAATTTAATTTTTCATGTGGAAAAAGATGTACTGGGAAATAGAATGCATGATCTACAAGTAGGAGTTTAGGAAGTCATTATATACCCATTAGTTATGTGCATTTATTAAATCTGTCTGGTAAAGTTAAGGGAGTTAAAATTTTATGTATTTATTTCTATCTAGTGTACCTTATATGTCTTGTATGCCAGCCAGCACTAAAGATAAGCAAATTAACTGATCGTATCAGAGAACAGAAGCCTTGAACTGGGAAGGATATACCCACTGAAGGAACTCTCCTGAGATTCTGGAGCTGTGGTCCCTGTGTGAGTTTGGGATACTATCGATTTTCATTTAATGATCCAAGTATTTTATGACTATCTTTCCCAGACTATAGGAAGTATAAACAACTAGTTTCTCAATATGTTCATTCAAGCTCTAGGAAATCCTCTAGGCTGCCCAGGAAACGGGCTCTGAATCTGCCTGCTATTACACTGTTTGGCCAGTGCATAGTCCTAAGGGCCTGTACTGTGGCTACAAGGCCAGTTATTCATCCCTAAGACCCAGTATGGTGAGAGTATTTATTTACTTAGATACTATCTTAATCAAAGCAAAGCCAGAAGAGCTCCTTAGACTGCATATCCTGGCCTGAGTCTATCCAGTAAGGGCTCAAGGGTTTTTAGTAAGTCTCCAAAACCCTCTCACATTAACCAGTTCTCCCAGTTTAGACTTACTGATATTCATGGGAGATGCCAGGATTTGCATTTTAAATCTTTACTAGTCAAAAAAGTAATACAAATAGATTGAAGGAATAATAGATTTTTATTTTATCCCTTTCCCATAGGAAAGGGGATTGGAAACTCCTGCCACTAATACTCTTTGCTCTCAGTGTGTCTGCTTTCTATTATAGTAGCATCCAAATGAATACAAGGAAAGGGATCAGTGCCCACAAGTAAGCATTTGCTTGTCACACACCACTTGGTTCACTCTGGCATGCTGAAATATAAACTCAGTAGGGTTGGAACTAAATTTCTTTTACAAGAATGCGCCAAAGATCCTAGATATAGATGCCTTAGTCTTGACTTGGTCATCTGTCTGAAGATTTGGTTAAAGGGTTTTCTGATCAGAGATGTCAAAGTCTCTGCAAAGGAAGAATCAGTGGGGTTACAGAGAATGCAGCACAGGTTCTGTCAGACGCTGCCAATTCCAGACCCTTGTCCCTGCAGGCTGGAAAGAACCACATGAAAGTGGCCATGATAATAGATGCTGATATCATAACAGCATGGAGTTATTACCAAAGCTGGAAACATTCCCCAAATCTTTCACATAGTCCAGTGGGAATAAAGCATTTATAGTCTTTCTCATGTGTGCTAACAGGAACAATAAAGATCAGGTTCATAAACTGAAAGATTCCTCTGGAAATTAGCAACCCTCCTCTAAGTAAACAGGAAAAAGAATCCATGGAAGAAAAGAAGTTTTAGTTTTGGCAGATGCTGCCTTGGTTTATATGAGTAGTAGGCTGAAAAACTAACCCGTAGTCCTAGAAGTGCATTCTTTGGTCTTTTGCACTTTTTTTTTTTTTTTAAGCTGCTTCTGTCGAAGGAGAAGATGGCAAATGATCAAAAAATTATTGTTGATACTCTGTTTCCTGTTTCCTTCCCTTTCTTTTGTGTTTTTCTTATTTCTTGTGCAGTGCATCTATGATTGATTACAGTAGGAAGTTTACAAGTGAAGTTTCAACCCTGGTTTGCAAGTTTTATGTTCCCTATCCTTTCCATCTACATTCCTTAGGCTTGCATGCATTTCTGGAGTGCCACTGCCTTTGGTTGCGATGGCCAGTGTAGGAACGCAGCTGATAGCCTTGCTCTTGGTATGCAGAGTGTGTCCTGCTGCTGTTGCTGCTCCTTCTGTATCCCCCTCCTTGTGCTGGAAACTGCTTTGCTCTTCTGCCTTGTGGCCCCAGTAAACAGGTGCTGTGTGGGCATGGGCAGAATGATACAGGGGAAACTTGGTGTGCAATAATGAAAAATTTGGTTTCTTAGGTGTTGTTCTGGCTGCCAGTCTGTAGATATCCTCCCTCTTCCTTTGTCCCAAAGAATGTTTAAGCAGTTTAGAGAGAGTAGAACAACTGCAGGACTTGCTTCTGAGGTCCTTATATTGCCTGGGAAGAGGGAGGCCTAAGTTCTGTCATTGCTCCAAATCACAGAGGAGAATTGCCAGCATTTCCTGAGTATTGCACAATGTCTAGATTTACTAGTCTGAGTGGCAGCAACACAGAAGCTCCAGCTTGCTGTGTTCTGTGTAGGCTTGGCAGTGCTGTACAGACAGCTATCTGATGAACTCGGTTGAAGTAATAGACAGTCAGGTCCTGATATGGATCAGTCACCAAACTGCTTCACGTGATATTTAAACAGTTTCCAGCTCTGCTACCTGTAGAAATTCAGGAGCACTTGTGAAGGTATTTCAATAGGTATTTTAAGAATCCCAGTGGTACTTAGAGAATGGATCTAAGCATCCAAATCAGTTTTACCCTTAAAGTGTGATGGCAGTAAGGAGCTGAGGGCTCCTGATGTCTACTCAGCAGCCCAAAACACTGAAATGCTCCTCAGGAGGTCTCATCCCTAAGAGATACAGAATTCTAAGGAACAAAATTTTCCTGCTTCTACTCATTTTTGTAAGCTCTAAGCTGGATATGAGACATAGACCAAAGGATTTCTCTGAATTAATTCTTCGTTCAAGTGCTATAGCTCTGGCAAAGCCGTATTTTACTATGACATGCAAACCAGAGTCCTCCTTTGCTCTGGATGATTGTCACTGTGATTCTGTTATCAGAGGAACAGAAAACAGAATTCCAATCGTGTAAATTCTGTCTGAAACCAAAGGACTCTGATCAAGGTACAGTTAACTACATGCATTAGGTTTACAATGATATTTTTAGGAAGTGGAATAAAATTTAAAATTAATTTTGGAAGTGTTTTCCAAAGATAATCAACTATTTAGCAAACAAAGTTAGAAAAAGAATATTGCCTGCCGTCATACAGATACGACTCATTGCTGGCACTCATTTTCCCTGGGGTAACAGGAATCATGGAATTCAGAATGCTGTTTGGAGTCCTACATAAAATACTTCATATCTAGTGACATGACCTCCTGAAGCAGCAGTCTGAGCTGCAAAGTGTCTTGTAGCTCTTATTTTATTTTTTTCTGCCAGGGCATCAGAATTAACTCTTCTAAAATTCAATAAAAGGCAGGTATTGGAAAAAAAAAAAAGGAAGGAAAGAAAAAAAAGAGAAAGGTATGAATTTCTGCAGTTATAAGAATAAGCCCCAGCAGATAGCCAAGAATTTTCTGCATGTGTAGAAGGCAATTAGATCTTTTGATTATAGAAACACAAAAGAGATTCTCTGAGCAGAGATGGTGTGAGGTAAGTATGTCTGGTGTGAAACTGGTGGTTGGAGCTTCAGGGGTGCCAGAGTAGCATTCACACAATTGGAAGAGGCCAGAATTTTCCAGAAGAGTATTTGGTGTTATTCAGTCACTGACTAATACCTAATGACTACCAAGGCACAAAGAATATTAGCTCTCTCTGCTGCAGTTTATTGGCATGGTTCTGAGAACTTTTCATGTGATAATTTGAAAGTCTGCCTCTACAGACATGACCAAACTAAAAAGTATCCTCTTTCTATTTTGTGCAAGTGTAGCCCTAAATTCCCCTTCCTGTAATACAACCAATCAAAATAATGGTGTTGAATATTGAACAAGTCCACCTCCACCACCACTTGTAACTAATTTGCATCCCAAATACCTGACTAAGTCTTTGCAGGTAATTGGTAGTTGGGTAATTTGCCTATTAATTTCTTCATTTGTAGCCAGTCTCTAGTTAATAATCAATAGTCTTCTTTTCTAATGGAGCAATGGCTTTGACATTCTGGCCTTTGTGCAGTGTTAAAATAACATTGATCGTTATCATTATCATATGTCCTTGATATACTGTATAAGGGCAAGGATATCAGTCTTACAGTACAGGGACGCTTAATAAACTGGGATAAATAATTGTGAAGGATACATGATTTTCTGGGCAAAGATGTGTAGGAGGAATTAATACAATATTGTATATTAGTTCTATCTTGAAATCTAAATGGAAGACAATCTCCCCAAAGATATATGAAAGATGTACAAAGAAACATGAAAGCACTCTATATCATCGAGCCAAGCTGGAGATGGGGTTATGTTTCTCTTCATTATACTGAACATCTCCAAAGAAAAGATCTTTCTCACTCTGTTGTTGGACACTCCCACTGGTCATTTCTGCTTTCTGTGAGGAGGAAGAACCCTGACTAGTTTTAGTGAAAGAAGTCTGTGGCTAACACATCAGATATAGTAACTCAGATTTCTTTTTTTTTTTTTTTAATTTTAGCATTTTTTGTTAATCTCCTCCCACTACTAGTAGAGCTTCAGAACTTTTATGTCTTACAGGAGGCCCTTTTTTCCTGAGAGAAATCAAAATGTTAATTGTGTCCTCTTGGACTCTTTAAGTAGAACTTGAGGATCATTTATCATCAATGGCAAACTACAGACCAGAGCACCGTCTATATTTGGATCTTTTGACTAAGGTACAATGTCTAATTTTAAAAAATAATGGTACTGTGGATCTTATTTTACTATTCTTCCAGAATTTATTCTCTGCTATTAAATTAGGAAAATCTTTTGTACAGTAGGTGTAAAATTATATCACTGTCAAACGGTTATTTAAAAAAGAAAAAAAAATCAAAGGTCCTGTGCTAGGATTAAAAGTTAGAAATGGGTTACATTTTAAAGGTGTGCTGCAAGATGATGTTACCCACTGGCAAGTCTTCCACACCAACCTGTGGAAACCAGGAGTTAGTTTGGTATTGCAGATTTGGTTATTGTTTATATCTCTGTTTTGACTATCAGTTTTCAAAAGCAAGGTTTGTGGAAACAGCATTAAAACAAGGGCTTCGGAGTTTTGCTGAAATAGGTTACAGGAATTCAAGCCTTTGCTCTGGAATATAAACACAATCTCCAAGTAATTATTGTTTTGTATCTATAAATACACTGATGTTCATGGATGCAGAGGAATTTATAAAAATTCTTTTCTTGAGACTATATAGACACATTTATAATTATACCCAGCTGCATTATATCAGCACAGATTATGTCCCCCAAGAGTAAGCAGAGCATGTTGCAACATGACCTGTGGGCTGCACAATGTGGGTGAGGTGAGTGGCACAGACTGTGGCTCCCTGGCCAGTGACATAAGCTTATGATTTTGGGGATCCCTAAACCAAGGTCTGACATTTTAAATTTAGGTTCAGTCATTTCCAAGTGTACATAAAGTACAGCTTGCTCTTTAAAAATATTAAGTGTTTTTTGTTAAGCATGCACTAGAGCCTTTTGTATGTGGGCTGAGTGAGCAGACGTGCAAACATATCTGCATACGCACATCTCCACATACGTGTGGTGCTCCCCTGCAGGAAAGAGCTACAGTGGCTGTATGATGAGGTCCTTTGTAGGATATGTATTGATATGGTCCTTTATTGATTGTCATAAGAGATCCTTAAATAATTGTGAGTAGATTAAGACTCCCAAATATTTCATTTTTATCTTAAATATTTTAGAAAATTATTTTATAAAAATCTGTACACTTGGAAAGTGTCAGATGCTAAAATATAAGACATTGGAACCTCTTATTTCAGAAAAAAATTTGGTTTTCAAAAGGGAATAACAAGACTCTTTGCACTTGGTTCTGAATCTTCTCCTTCCTATTTGTAAGTGGAATGAGAGCAGCTATTATTAGCTTTATAAGTATTTGGCACTGCATGGCCTTGATACGCAGTCATGTCTGTTCAAAGAATGTCTAGTGAACAAAGGAACTGGTCTTAGGGCATGAATGTTATCCTGGAGCAACGAAAGGATACAAGCCTTGTCACTTCTTGTCTCATTTTCATTAAGAAAATCATGTGGTTTAGCTTTAGGGGGGTGGTGATGAGTCAACCATGTGACTAAAGGCAGGTGGCCATCTTAAGGCAGCTCTTATCTCCAGTAAAAATGAGAATTAAAAGGAGGGGATGGCGGGCTGAGAGAGTGGGGGTTGCGTTCAGCTCCATAGGGTGTTTGGTCACTGGACTGCCATGAAGTAAATATTTTTCCAAATATATTATTTACTACAAGGGAAGCTTTTCCCAGAAAAGGCAGATAAATGTGCCTGCTGTGGGAGCTTTATGGCCACTACAGGCCCAACTGTCATTCCTTTGGTACTTCCTGTCAGTCTGACTAAACTCTGTCATCCTTCAACCCAGTTTAAATTAACAGGTAATTTGTAAATGTCACTTCAGGTTAGGCCGCTCATTTTGTTTCTACTCTACCAATGCAAAGTCTAGGACTAATTTTTCTTGTCTTCTTTTAATAGGATTTTCATTTATAAATAGAATTATGTTCTGAAAATAAATTACAGTAAGTGATGCACAGAACTGGTAGCAGCAGCACTTTCATAGAATTTCAAGCACCTACATCAGAAGAGATTAATAAAAACACTTCAAAGGCTAAATTCTATTTAAGCAGAAGACAGCTTTTGGTTAATATTTAATCTGAGTAACTGAGATCTTGGTTGAAAATATAATTTTTTAATATCTAAATTAATTTGCAAAACAAAACCATTAATTTTGCCTGAGAGCTTTCATAATGCAAAAGTTTCAGTAATTTATTTGAAAAAAAAAGTAATTCTGTAGTAAAAGTCCCTATTTTAATATGGAATTTATTTCTAATGCAATATATTATATTTGATCAGTGATACTGCTTTAAGTCTATACTTTTTTAATGATTGCTAATGCACTGTATTGAATAAGAAAAAGAATCAAACTTTTCATGAGTTTTTAATTTGTAAAAGAGATTGCTTTTAGATTCAGTACTAACAAATAGACATTATCCATTTCTTAAAGGTAGTATACAACTGAGAAAAGTACATTTTCCCTCTAATGTAAGCATGCAGGATAGGAGCTGGCATAATACTTTTCATTGACATGGTTTTTTACGTGTTGTAGTTACAGCACATACTTTGCTTATTCACCCCGTCTGTGTCATATCCAGGTGGGCTGGGGGAGCTGTTTGTGCTGCCTTCTGCTTTCTGGTGGTAGGAGGCATCTCCTTTTCTTCCCACCCCTCAAAGAATCCTTGCTTCTTTTCAGCAGAAGGAGAGACCCAGTTCATGTGTCTAGGGCAACCTCAGCACCTTGTGGTCCTTGTAAACGTTTTCTAGGCTTGGGCAGAGGTTTGTCTGTCCCCTCATAGCAAAAGCCATTATCTAATCCCCCCTCTTGGCTTCAGTAGTACCCAAACTCAGCTGTGGAGACTGCTCACCAAAATCCAGTTCTTCTCTTTCACTAGCCTCTCTTCATGTTCATTTTATGCAC
The DNA here is from genome assembly GCA_013390025.1 of Pitta sordida. Taxonomy (NCBI): domain Eukaryota; kingdom Metazoa; phylum Chordata; class Aves; order Passeriformes; family Pittidae; genus Pitta; species Pitta sordida. The sequence goes on along the minus strand of WEKX01002560.1, from coordinate 307,634 downwards.
TTCTGCTATCATCTCATTCATTTCTTTCCTTCACTCTTGGTCCTGTTACTGTATTTTTGCTCTCATAATTTACATTAAAGCTTTTATCTGGATTTTTGTGACCCTTTGATTCTGGTTGATTATGTTTCTGATTTCTTCCAGCAAGTCCCTTTTAATAATCCATCAGCACCCAGGAGTGTTCTGCAGTAGTCTGCAGGTGTTTTGTAGGAGTTGCACAACAGTCAGGGTATCTGGAAGACAAAGGTATTCACTGTGCTTAGTGAAGTATTAGCAAAGATTCTTCTCAGTGATGTGGTGAGCAGGAATTCAAGAACCATAGCAAAAGGTTTTGGCACCGAGTCACCAGTGGTGAGTGATTACATTGGCTGCTGCTTTGTTAATTAACATGTAAGGAATATCAGCATGGGAGATTGCAATATAATGTGGCACAAGTTAGCTAACTCTCTCTTAAAGAGTTGGATCCTTTTAGTTGGCTTCAGTGCAACTGTGCTTTAAGCCTCCACCCAGACAACATCTGTATTATTTAAAATCTCATGTCTGGATCCTAGGTAAACCTGTAAACTCATCGTAAATCTATTTAGACTGTTATTGTGAAGGCTACTTCAGGTGTTTTTAAAATTACATTTTTAGTGACATTAGCAGTATCAGAGTCCAGTATCAAATACTGAAAGAGCAATTTTTGTTTTATGCTAATACCAACTTCTTATAAGAAACAAAACTTCTCTATGCAAATATTGTTTTGTTTAAACATCAAAAATCTTACTTTATTCTGAATGCTAAATCAGCATTAATGCAATAAGAGTCTAGAACTTGAAAATAGAGCAATGATGTGTTAAATACTATCTGAAGTTCCTCCATCCTGATTCATGATAATTAGTAGGAATGAATATCTAGTTGGAATGTCACTTTTTTTTCTTGTGCTTTAGTGGATTTTAACTGTGAAAGCAGGATTAGTCCAATTGTCCACATTACCTTAGCATGTTTTCCCAGCTGATCAACTCAGACTTGTTACATTTTCCCACTATATAACGTATGAAACATTCTGGTGAAGCAGAAGCTTGGATCTTCTCTGTATGGCTAAAGTGAATCAATAAAAGAAAGAATGATGAAACTTAGGAAACTGACCTTTATGTGAACCAACTGCTGGTGTTCATGAAATTTGAACTAAGACTCACTTTTAGGAAGACTGTGAAAGAGCTAATATTCTGAAATGCTGACAAAAAGGAATCCACTGTGAAATGAATGCCTGTCTGCCTGTCTGACCATCAAAATTAAAGCAGAGAAGTAGAAATTTATTGCCACCTGTCCCAGAGACAAATATGTGAGATGGATGTGCACTGCATTCTCCAGGATGACATCTGGAGGAGTGTGGTGGGTTGACCTTGGCCGGATGCCAGGTGCCCTCCTAGCCTCTCCTCTCCTCAGCAGGACGGGGTGGAGGGGAGAAAATAAGATGGGAAGAACCCTCCTGTGTCAAGATAAAGGCAATTTAATAAAGGAAAAGAAAGGCCATGTGCAGAGGCAGAGGGAAACAAAAGATTTAGTCTCTACTTTCATCAGCAGGTGATGTCCAGCCACTTCACAGGAAGGAGGACTTGGGTACATGTAGTGTTTGCTCTGGGAGACAAATGCCATAATAACAAATGCCCCCCTGCCCCACCCTCCTTTCTCTTAGCTTTCATTGCTTTTATTGCTGAGCAAACCTCATATGGTATGGAATACGTATCCCTTTGGTCACTTTGGGTCAGCTGTCCTGGCTATGTCATCTCCCAAGATCTTGCCCACCCCCAGCCTACTAATGAGGTAGGAATGCTGGAGAAACAGCTCCAGTGTTGTGCCAGCACTGCTCAGCAGTAGCCAAAACACCAGTGTGGTATCAACACCTTTCTAGCCACCAATACCCAGCACAGCACTGTGGGGGCTGCTGTGTGGAAAATTGTCTCTATCTCAGCCAGACCCAATGCAAGGAGCACTTACTGGCCATCAGCAAGTAATGGCAAAAAGAACTACTGTGTCAGTTGCCCTAATTCCACTTAAATGTGTGGAGTTTCTTTCATCAACTAACTAAGCAGGACTTTGGATGATTTTTGGAATTGTTTATTTTCTACATCAAAAATTCACAGGAAGCAAAGTAAGATGCACATTTCTCTTTTAATCAGAATATTTTTCTCATTTTCTGTCTCACTTTTAGTTTACTTAAGAAGGTCCAATGTATATGCATTTATTGCAGGGAGAAGGCCTTATGGAGGTCTGTCTGTAGGGCTGTTCCAAAGGCCATTACTAGGATGCAGCAGCCCCTGGATGTAGGTCTTGTTATTTCTAAATTAACACCCATATTGAATCTTTTAGCCTCAATCCTTTGTTTGCAGATGGGAGATTAAGCAAAAATTCCAAATATTACCTATAATTTCACTAGTTTAATGTATTACCTTTTTTTTGGATCAGAATTTTTCTTACTGTGATAAATTGTCTAGGTTGATATGTGTCTTAATGCAGATGGGACTGTTCCCAAGAATCATGTCATGCTACCTAGCAGATGTTTTTTACATGTGGTTTTGTTTTTCAAAAACTGGATCACATTTATGAATTTCACTTTGTTGATCGACTTTTGATTAAGTGCTGAAGTTGAAGGTGGTGTTTTTACCTACAAAGTAATAAGAAAGTCACTATCCCTGCATCTATCCAGCTGTATTTAGGTGGGAGATACAGGGGCACATTATATTCACATACTAATCAAAAGTTATGATACCTGAATTTTGCAACTTTTGAAGCACGTCGTTGAACAATGTGTTGTAGTGACTATTTCTGAAACCATTCTATGTGACAGATCAGTCTTTCAAATATAAAATAAGTGGTATTTTAATTTCATTTCATGCTTCAGAGTATGTATCCAGTTTTCCAACACTGATTTTTTAGCACTTCAGTTTCTGGGGTCCAGACAGAATCCTTCTGGGCTGTTTTGAAACATGCTTGAAGGGAGCAGTTATTCCACGCTAAGAAAAACATAGGCCAAGATTCTCTGAAGTTTGCCAGTCTAGTCTCAGGGAGATTTGAAACGTTAGGTTTAGCAAATAGCTAACAGCTGAGACAGATGAGGGCAATCTTCCTCAAAGCTCTTGTGTTAGACTGAGACAAAACTGCATCCCCGTACAAATGAAAAGTTTATCTTTGCAAGCAGCAACACTATAGTTTGACTATTTTTCAATTAAAAGTTGGATTCCATAGTGCATTGAATCTGTCACAGTGAAAAATGTAGGCTGATAGTTAATAATACTGCTCTATAATTATTGCTATTATACAGTCCAGATACCTCATGAGGGCATGATCCCTTGATTATACTTGGTTTTGCACAGATCACAGAGGAAGCAATTCCTGAGCGGTAAGTTGATAAGCTTAGCATAAGACTCTTGCAAGTAGATTCAAGAAGCTTTTCTCTTGTGGGTGTTGATGTTGCTGGAAGTGATCTGTCGCAGTGAGAGATACTTCCTTTTTTATCCTTACCTCACGTGCCTGTTCTCTCATTCTGACATGTTAGGTGTTGAATGGCTAAGAGTGAGCTTTTTTGTTAAAGAGTGTGTTTTTTCAATATTAAAAATATAATACTTAGGCATTTGAGTACAAAAACTAAGAACAAACCTGTTTTCTCGGTGATCTGCTGTACCCTTAGATTCCACTTAATTTCAATGTGAAGAGGATAGAAAATGTAAGTTAATAAGTTGTGTATGGGAACTGGGAGAAAATGATAGAGAAAAAGTGGAATGATGGAGCTGGGGTGAGGAACAGTAAATACAAGAGATTCCCACTAGACAAGGATGGAAAATGCAGATCAGGTAAGGTGGCTGGCAATTGAATGCCGTCGTGGAGAACTGGACTCTAATCTGATGTCCCTTCAGCCACAGAAATATTTTTTTTAAAAAGGCAGAGCAACTGAGATCTACAGTAAAAGCAAACCCCCCACATTTCTCTTTGGCCCAAGAAGCCTTGAGGCAGGGAAATCTGGGAGGAAGAGCAAAGGGGAGACAGCTGTACTGTGGGCTGTTTCCAGCCTGAGACATGCCAGGGTTTGCATGTGGTGGGTTTTGCGTTTGAATGTAATTTCTGCTAACAGGGACTTGTGTCCTCAAAGGTAAACAGTTCTTAGAAACTGGAGGACCATTCCTGAGCCAGGGTAGACAAGCCTAGGCCTGCTTCCTTTCTGTGTGGGCAGGGAGGGAAGGGAAGAAAATGGTCACTCTTATCTACAGCAAGAGCACCCAGCCCGGGAGTGCTCATATGAAAGGAACTCCAAGAGAGGGGTTTTGCTGTCAGTAGCTCAGTGCAGTATTCCTGGAGCTATAGTAGCAGAGGCTGTTGGTAAAAGTTGGAGCTAGCTGAAGTGCCATCAGCCAAGTGAGGCTCAACATGTGCCATGGCTGGGGTGAGCTGCAGTGTGGGACTGAGTTCTGGCAGGAGCTGGCACTCCTGGCCTGGTCTGGCCTTGCCTGAGCTGAGTGTTGCTACCCAAGAGGAGCAGGTCATTTCAAACCATGAGATGGAGAGAAAGCAGCCTACTGGCCCCACATCGACTTCTGGAAGAAAAGAGTGTGAAGTGTATAGCTTGGTAAATTAGTAATTCCCTGCTTTTCTACATGGGCATACTTCACTGATCTACCTTTGAGGAAAATATGGGTTGTTAAACTGCTGCTTTGCAAGTGGGAAAATTAGGTTTCTGGTTTTAGCACCAGAAAATTTAATGTCATTATCTCTACATTCATCTTGATGGCTTGAGTTTTTGTTGTAATTCCCATAAATTTAAACCCAACCCTCGCTGCTGCCAATGGCAACGAGATTACACTTGTGTCAGCTGACCCAGAAGAAGTGTGTTTTCATTACCCCACAGAGGTATGCTCTGATTTAGTGAAGTGCTTCATAACCACAATAGGTCAATAGGAAGTACACTTGAACAAATACAGTGTTGCATGATGTTTAATAGTAAGGAGAAACAGTGTTAGGCTTCTCAGAAGAACCCAATATGAACAGATATTTTTAACCTTATTAGCTCTGTGCCTCAGCTTCCCACTTGTAAAATGGTTTACAATTAAATGAACCAAAGGGATGTTCTGAAAATAAATTCATTAATGTTTGAGAATTATTCAGGTACTATGCCATGGAGTGTAATAGACTATCCTGCAAGTAAATGAAAATCCTTTGTTCTGTAAAATACATTTTGAAGCAAGTATGAACTGAGGAAGATGGGGAACCACTCTCTGAACAGTGAGAATAACAAAATTATTGAATAACGGCCTTGCTCCTTTGTTAAGCACTGTCTGCCTAGGTTGTGATCTGAAGTGAGTATGTCCTGTGGGAAAAATTAGTAATGTATATAATTTAAATCCATGTTGCAAATCATGAATTTTAGGGAATGAATTAAGATTGTATGAGTGTTAGTGCTGCGTCAATTGCTGCCACGAGCCACCTTTTTTCTCGTATTGCTTAACTTGGCCTGACTTTGCAAAAGTACTACTCCTTTAAGCTAGTGAGGTTTTTTATGTATAATCATGTAAATTTATGTCTCTATCATTATATACGTGTATATTTGTATATTCTTCAAAGTCTAGTTGCCAATTGAACTTAACTCCATGAGGAGTCCTTACAGCACTTCTGGGTATTAAAACAGATTAAAAAAAATCTGAAGTAGCCTTTGAAAAAATGGAAATAAAAAATTAACAGAAAAATAAGTTAAATTTGATAATTGGAAGTAATTTTCAGTATCACACCTGAGGATTCAGTGGTGGAACAGCCATTTCTGCTAATGGTAGCTGTCTGGCCTAAACCACCACATTGCCCTGAATATCGTTACAAATCTAAATATATAAAGTACACTAGGTGCTCTTACAAAATGCTTACGAGGGGCTATTTATAGTACTTCTCAAATTCTTCTGGTACAGAAATTAATTTTAGGACTATTTTTTTGTGCTAAGTCTGGGCTGTGTTAGCTCTGCACCCAGCAACTCCCAAAAAGGAAGAAACAAGATAAAATAGTTGTCATTTTTTTCCCAGCTGCTCTTCACAGAATCACAGAATATTATGANAGCAGCTCAACATCCCTCTTAAACTGGGGAGCCCAGAACTGCACACAGTACTCATGGTCTGCAGAAGGACCTCACATGTTTTCTTTGCAGCAATAAATGGTCCTACAGGCACAAGCTTTGAGGCCACATGCCCTGGAGAAGCAAGTTGAATCCAAGAATCATCCTCTATCCCTGGTGCAGAGACATCCCTGTGAACCTCCATCCTTTGTCTGGTAGCAGCTGTGGGGTGGAATGGGTGAGAGTACTTGTCACATAGAGCGCAGCTGGTGTTTCCTAACCAAACTGTCCCAGGACACATGAGGGAAGGTGACTGGACATCATAGTCACCTATGCCAACAAAGAGTATTTTGTGTAAGTGACCCCCCTCAGGGTCTTGACCCGGAAAGCTTACTCTTAAAGACAACTGGATTGATACAGCAAGGACATGAGTTAAATTAGGAGGCAAATTATCTATCCATCTCGTCCAGGTAGTTGCACATAAATAGCCATGACAGGCAGCATTAAACAAAACAACCCAAAATTTCGTTTCTGTCTGGTGTTGCTGTGTGGGTTTTAAAGGAAATTAGGGAAGAAATGTATTGCACTATATTTCTCTGGCGTAGTTGTGTTAAGGCACTGCAATGCAGTTACATTTTGAATTTTGTATGTGACTTTACTGATTTGTGCTGTTTTATTGATATTAAAAATATTTTAGTTACATTGATTATGAAGTCAGATTAGGCTGTGAAGTCTTCCTGACACATAATAAACTCTTTTACTATTTTAGATAGTAGAACAGAAAATTAGGGAGATTTTAGTTCTGATATAGGAAAAGAGAGTCTTGCTCTTCCAAAGTCTATGCTAAGTCAAAGCAGCTCATGGAAATAATGCAAGCAGAGAGCAGCACAGGTGAGGAAATGCTGGGAATGGGAACATGATACTCATTGGCTTCTGTTCCTCAGCAGTGCCCGCAGAGTGGCCATAGGTGTGCATCTGGAGCAAGGCAGAGCTTGAACTCACTCAGCTGCCTCTGTATCTTTCTCAGAAGTGTTTAGGTAATCTATGTATTTGTAGATGTAGTAACTTTGGCAACTTCACTGAAAATGACCTGTTTGATTTCACGATTTCGCTGGTCATTTGATGTCAGCGGTCTCCAACATCATTCATGTTGCGAGCTGTTTGTGCAGCAGCTACTTGTGAAAAATGTGTCATCTGTTTAAGAAAACTATCACAAGTTCAAGAATAAAAATACCGTACAGAATAAAAATACCAATTTGTTCAAGGAGCTTTTCTTTCAAATTTGTTGCTACCCCATGCTCAGAAGATACACACTACTAGCTGGTCTGGTCTCCTGCAATGCAAGTATCTAGCTGGAAAGAGCAATTTATATCAGCTGAGCAGATATAATTAAAGTTTCAGGCTTACTTCATACCCAGGTGGAGACTTTGAAAGACTTAAGGGAATTTAGTGCTAATCCAAACCTAGTATCTCCCAACCAACGACATGATGGGCAGCATGGAACTGTAATTGGAAGGGCATTGGAGGGGGACCTAGAGAGATTACAGAGGAACGAGAAGAGAGGATTAGACAAGCACAGGAATAAGTACAGCAACTTCAGAAAACTGCCTAATGCAATTCAGTCCTTGTGTCTTTGTGATATTCAGAATCCTAGGCTTGTCAGAGAGTACAATACCACACACCTTTCAGTTCTGTTCTAGAAATCTGCATTTGAGAATGCCAACTGTCAAAGCCTTTACAAGCTAAAGGAAGCCGCTTAGGAAGATACAGGCACTTCACCTGACAATGCCTCCTGTTAATTCTACCATGTATTAGAATCATCTATTCTTATCTCCAGATCTGTCAAAACAGGACAAATGACCAAACCTCAGGATGCATAACCTTACATCATGTGGCATATGGGCTCAGAGACATGGGGGTTGTGATCTACCAGCGCCCTCAGACCTTGCTTAATGTTCACACAGCCTCTTCGAAAGGATTTTTTTTGGAAGATTCCCTTTAATTGAAATGTCATTTTCTCCTACCTTAGAATTCCTCTTTGCCACGTGATATAATCATATATTCCAACAAGTGCTTGGGAGCTACAGTTAGGGATTAAATCAAGCTTGCAAGCATGTGAATCCTCTTTTTATGACTGCCTCCAGCTCATTTTCCTAATGTTGCTTTCACATTATCTTTGTCTCTTCCAACTCTGGTTTACTTTTTTTTTGCTTTTTATTGGGTGCTTTTCTCCTTGGTCCTGTCCCTCTAAATCATTTGTTTCCTCTCTCTGATTTGGAATGGATCTGTATGCTCTTCTCTTACTGCCAGTCTTCTCGCCTCTACCTGATGATTAGCAGTCTTTTCTAACCATACTGTGAGTAGAATTTGGCATGCAGAGAGTGCTAGTCTTAAGGAGCAGACACTGCCCAGAGGGACAGCATGAGACATGCAGTGAAACCAGATGAAATCCAATATGACCACTTGAGATCCAAATCAGAAAATGAAGATTTTTAAATTGAATGTTGTATTGCAAGGTGAAGGAAGAAAACTAATGAATTCTGTTCCCTTAGAATGAAGGTTATGACATATTTTTTCTTATTTTACTATTATTATAATTTTGAGAAGCAGTTGCAAATGAAAAATGGTATCAGGAACTTAGAATCATTTGAAAAATCCACTTCAGTACAGTGATGAGTGTCCCCATCTCTCATGTGGGTGACGGGGGTTTGATTCCTGCCAGGGAGGCAGTGGTGCTGTTTGAGAGTTGGACTCGATCATCCTTGTGGGTCCCTTCCAACTCGGAATATTCTGTGAAAAAAAATATCTCTAGTTAGGGAAGAAGTTGAGATAGGTAATTCTGTGAAGTAATTTTGTTTCTTGATAAAATCCTGTTGTGTTTGCACATACGAATCACCAGCCAGTCAGAAACAATTCCTCTGTCCAAATCCCATATAACAGCATTGTCAGGAGCATCTGTAGGCTTCTCCTGGCTTACACAAACTCAGACTCGCTTTGTGTTCATTGCTTGTGGGTCCCTTTTTTGGTTTTGGTTTTGGTTTTGGTTTTCCCCTGGCTGTGCTATGTATCTTTCAGATTACTTAAACAAGCATAAGCAGGCCAATAATGTCCTACCTTTTTGTGCCCTTAAATGGTGCCTACATTTTATTGTTGTCCTCTGTCCCACCTTCTTTTTACACATCATTTTATTTTTTAAAATACTTTGCAGTGATCAAACTCAAAATTTATCAGGAAAAGGACTGTTTGCACCCCGGTTCTGACTAGTAGACCTATGTTTAGGTAAGATTTCTAGGCCTGGAGTGATGGCTTTTTTCAACGATACTGTCACATTGTACTATTGGCGATGACGTAATAGCTTGGCTAATTAAATTCTAGTAATATGCACTTACATGGCTGATCAGTACTAAAGCTATTCATTTTATATCATTGTAATCTTTAAAATGTTAGAAAAGCTATTTGAAATGAGTGGCTTGCTCTAAGTGAATGGACAGAGACCACAGTCAATAAGTAAAGTGCTCATTTGCCAAAGTGCTTTAGCAAGGTTATATTTTGTTAAAGACTTTGAAGCTGGACATAGTGTTGAATTGAAGCCCATCAGCCATTCCCATCATTTATTTTGGATTTGCTAAATGATCTGAAGAGACATTCAAATGGTAGCAAAAATGTTGGGCAGAAGGGCTACCAGACAAGTCCTCAGCTAGTCATGTCATCAAAAACAGTCATGTTTTTGATGTCACTGAAGGTAAAATGCATTAAGTGATGCCCTCCACTATGTTACTTCAAAATATTGCCTTTGGTTTATGTTGCTTTTAATGTAAATTGATACAATGTATGACACAGGATTTGTGTTGCCCCATAACCAGGTGGAATAACCCAGTGATGGTTTGAAGAGCAACTGTTTGGCTCGACATTATCCTCAAACTTCAACAAGTTTCCTGCAAAGTTAACAACCACTTGCTAGTGACACTGGAGAGATGAATACACAAGATGAAACATGAATCAGCCCACAGCATGGAACTTTTCAGGTAACGTTTATTAAACATTATCTTTGTTTCAAAGCAATGCACGAGAAGAACACCCAAATGACTTCAAGGCTTCAATGATATTTTTGTGTTATATTTTAACAATGTATTTTATCACTATAGCTTGCTTTAAATTTGCTTCAAATATTAAACAGACTCTGGCTATAGTAGTTAGCAGAATTGTTTATGGGATCAAAATCACACTAAACGTTCAGAAAATTTTCAGCAAGAGATTCCAGTTAATGAAAGCACCATTTGTGATGTGCTAAAACATGTATACACATAGGTATTGCCCCATTTATCAGACATGAGAGCTAATTACCTCATCCACTGCTATATTTCTTCCATCCTCTGCATTTCAATTCCCAATATTAACACATAGGTGGTCAAGCTGACCATCGAATAGCCTACATGAGCATGAATGCATTAAATAATTTAATGTTAGAAGAGTTTATTAAACTGCCACATTCTAATCAGCATGTGTACCTGCCTTCATTAATCTTGCACTGGTCCATGGTGTGTCTCTACAGCCGACATAGAGTGTGCTAATGTTAATAGGAGCTCTTAACAAACAGGATCAGTTAATCAAGGAAAATTTACTATTAGCCACATGACCATGCATACTGAAATCTAATTACAATCATATTTAACCTCTTCATTACTGCATTCATCCAAGTATTTTTTGTTATCACTTGTGGTACGAAAGTATTTCGAACTGAGACATGATTATGTTTATTTGAACAAGAAATACTTACATTATTCACATTTATTAGGAAAGGGGACTTTCTTTTTGCCATATTTTCTGGGTATAATGCTATATGGTTTATATTAGAAAGCTGATACCCCATTTTCTTACCCCAAACCCGACTACAGAGAATAGTAGAACAGAATTTTGAAAAATTTTCTTCACTTTTCTGGATTAATTCATGTAGAATTTAACACTTGGTAAATTGTCAGTTAACACTGGATGTGGTGGATATAATTTAGAATATGCAGGAGTTTTAGCAGCTGAAGTGTTTCAAGTTCTTAAGCAATGTATTTCTTTCTGATATCAATTTAACCATATTATTTTATACTTGGCTTTTCATTAACTCTTAGACTGTGATAAGCAATTGAGCTCCATCAGTGGCCATGATTCTTTGAGTTAGTTCACGGAATGCGGGAGGTTAGAAGGGATCTCTAGAGACTTAGTCCTTGATAGACAGAGGGTAAATGGAGATAATTCCATTTTAGAGCTATTGATTTATATTTATTTTCTTTTATTTTTAAATGTTCTTTTTCTGTATGCAGAGTAGACAGTATTAGTTTGGGGCAGAGAAGGTCAAGTCTGTTTCTTTAATTAGGAATCTGCATGACATTTTGGGTGGAAGAGCAGTGTATTTTGTACCATGGTAGAGCTTAGAATTCTGAGCTATTTTAAATTGATGAGATGGTTGTCTGCCTGAGGATTTCACTGACTCAGAAACACTGTGTCACTGTACCTCTTCTTCATGGTAAAATGTGTGAATTAGATCATAGCAATGGCATTTGTGGACTTTTGGTATGGACCAACTCCCAACCCTGGAGACACTACTGAGCCCTGCATTAGTCCCTAATACCAGGAAGGCTTTGCCATCACCCCTCTCTCTTTCACACTTCCTCACCCCTTCTCCATTCTTCCTGCTTCTCTTCCTCTCTGCTGTTTAAACCGAGTAACTTCTGCAAAGGAGATATGGTTGGATTTGGGATGGATTTGTCCTCTGCAAAATCAGATTGTTAAAATTCTGATTTTTGGTGCAAACCGCTGCATGCCAGTGGTAAATATGTTTTGTTGTAGTTGTTCTTTTTTTGTGAACTAAAATAAAAGTCAGACTGGATGCTGCAGCTGAGTCCAGGAAGGGAAAAGGACTTGCTTAGGCAGATTTTTTTTTCTTGTTTTCTCCCTCTCCTTCTGTTGTAACACTTCACAGAATCACAGAATCACAGAATCAGTAAGGTTGGAAAAGACCATAGAGATCATCAAGTCCAACCAATCACCTAACGCCATCTCATCAACTAAACCATGGCATTAAGTGCCACGTCCAGTCTCCTTTTAAATATTTCCAGGGATGATGACTCCACC
>WEKX01002560.1:266504-295367 GCA_013390025.1 Pitta sordida | reverse complement strand
TGCATGGGGTTATTGTAACCAAAGTGTAGCACCCGACACTTAGACTGGTTGAACCCCATGCCATTGGATTCAGCCCATCTATCCAGCCTGTCAAGGTCTCTCTGCAAAGCCCTCCTACCTTCCTCCAGATCTACATTTACCCCCAGCTTGGTGTCATCCGCAAACTTGCTAATAATAGTCTCCATCCCTTCGTCCAGATCATCAATAAAGATATTGAACAGGACAGGTCCCAACACTGAACCTTGAGGCACCCCACTAGTGACCGGCCTCCAACCGGACACAGCACCATTAACCACCACTCTCTGAGCTCTGTTATCCAACCAACTCCTGATCCAGTCCACTGTAAACCCATCCAAACCACAAGCCTCCAGCTTCACCAGGAGTTTGTTATGGGGGACAGTGTCAAAGGCCTTACTAAAATCCAGGTACACCACATCAACAGCTCTTCCCTCATCAACCAGGCGGGTCACTTTCTCTTTACTCATTTGTCTTTCTTGCTTACTTACTTATTTTTTCGTCCTTTTAGTCCTATTCCTCCAACTTTTGGCCTCTTTCTTTCTCTGAGTTTCTTTTTGTATTTCTGTTTCTCATGTGTAGCCTTATTCTTGGAGTGCTCTTCTTATCTTACTACACCCTTAGTGCAAAGTGTGCTCAAGCACTCCTTTGAGAGTGTATGAGTGTTTGGGGGTGTTTCACACATATTCTGTGAAGACTTCTCTGGTGCAAATAGGCCTTTTTATTTTTGTAATTGTAGATTAACATTGATTACTGTTTTTAATAGGTGGAGTCTTACACCATACATAAAGCTGCTAAGAACAAGAGCTGTTTGTCCCCTCCCTTCCCCTGCCCTCCCCTCCCCTCTTGCGTGTGGCACACGAGTCTCTCTGCTAAACTATACATTTTTAAGGTATGTGATTGCATTTGGAATGAAGGCGTGTTTGTCACCCAGCTGACTATCACTTTGCTGCAGTACATGAACTCTGAAGGCATAATACACAATATGTGTTGAATTTTCGGGAAAATGCTGCATTTGTAGGTCACTTGCAGAAGGACTCTAGGATAAAGAGAATTTGACTACCCTGAATGGTATGTAGTGATGTCAGGGTGCAGACAAGAAAGCATTTCTTGCAACCTAACTGATACGAAGTTACCCCACTGTTATTTTCAGCATACCCAGTACTCTAAAATAGAACATTTGGGGACTGTATTAGTATCTGGTGTACTGAACAAACTCAGTAACATTTTGAGGACTAAACAGCAGAATAAATAACACAACATAATGAGAACAAGATCTGATTCTTCATTAGTATAATATCCTTCCTCTACTCTGCTTTCCTTTTGTGCTTCTGGTGCTTTCGATTGCAATTGCTGTATAAATCTGTCCACAAAGGAGAACACTGATAACTTGCTAAATGTACAAATCCAGTATGATAGGAGAATTTAATGCAATAGTATATGACTCAAATATAATGTAGTTTGGAAATGTCATATGATAATCCTCCATAAGACCCTATTCATCAAAAGGCTTCTGCTGTCAGGTCATGATGATGCTTTGATTATTTTACACATTATTTACACTAGATAGAGTTAGAAGGCATATTCTATGCATGATTCAAGATAAAAAGTAATCCTCTAAAAGAGAGGGTGTATTCTTTGCACAGATGTTAATTTTGATCTTAGGAAAGGGGGGAGAAGTACTAATAAAATTGGTCAGGACAGAACAGTATTTTAAAATTACCCTTAAAAAGTGAAAGGATGTATAATGTGAAACTATTTTAAAAAATTTAACATTACATTAAAGTAGCTGCCTGAGTTCTGTGACTGGGAATTTGTAAGCTAAAGGAGATATGACATTTGCTGTAATGAAATCAGGATGGCTAGAAAAATGTCTGGAAAGGGCCTAGACTGGAGAAAAGAAGGACAATTCAGCAGGATTTGTGGTATCATATATCATGAGACAGTACTGAGCTCATAGTGGCTGTTTAACACTGAAAATATGAGTTTATCAGTACAACTGAATAAACAAAATCAAAAGGGATAGAAAGAAAGCAGAGTCCTGGTGCTGTGTGTGCTGACCATTGCTGAAAAGAACAGGTTGCCTTTGGCAGGCAGCATAGGGAGACATGTCATGTATTCGTTAAGTGATCAGTCAGTGAACCTGGAGGTCGGAGAGTTACAAGCAAGACCTATGAATATGCTACAGATGACATGTAACATTCTCACTTTGCTTCCCCTTGCCTTGCCTTCACTGCACTTCCTTTTCCTGCCCTGCCTTGCCTGCACTGCATTTTAAAGAACATGTTTTTCTTTCAGCAGCTCCATAGAAAGAGCAGGTATGTGTGGTCCTGAAGTCTCACTACTCATTTGTTCGGATTCACCCATGCTCAGTGGATTCTGTTGGTTTCCAGAGGAAAACTAAAAGAGCTGATGTAATTTCCCCTCACTTTTAAAGGATCTCTTGAGACTTTCCCTCTATTCCTGACTTACCAAGCAAAATCATACCTGCAGGCTGATAAATATTGATGTTATATTGATGATGCTGAAATTGTATTTTGCCATAAGGATTCAAAGTAAATGTTCTTTATGTAAAACTTCCATTTATAATCTATATATGAGGAGAAAGTGATATATTTAAGTCATAAGCTTATCCTTAATTATGTACAAGAGTTCCAATGGTCTACTGCCATGTTTTACTGAAATAAAACATTAAAAAGTGTTTGTCACTTAATATTGATGTGGTTTTTTATTATATTTGCTGGATTTCCTCTACACATCAAATAGCAGAGAGAATAAAACAAGGCAAAACCAGTTTTAGAAAATTAATGTTAAAGAAAAGTTGCTGAAGGAGCTGGAAGACCAGATTAAAACATTTTCCAGAGCTGGTGAGAGCTTATCTTAAAACATGACTGAAATAATTGTTTTGTTTTCCTCTCTTGAAACATCTGGACTAAGTTCCTAAAGAGGTAGGACGTGTATACACAAAGTGCAACTGCAGAATACTGTTACACTTCCACATTGCTTTTCATTTAATGTGTTTCAACTATCACCTGGCCAGAGATGAAGATATAGTAAGACATGTTCAAGCTCGAAGAATTGTTCAATCTTTTGCTATTCCCTACCACTCCTCACATGATTTGTCTCCAGATTCTTTTTCTCAAGGGCTAAATGTTGCAAGGAATCACAGTTTCTAGTCAGCACAGTAACCACAACAAAGCTCTTCTGGAAATGAAAGCTACATGCAGCCTCTTCTGCTTTATCTGTAAATGAAACACACTCTCTGCCTTTATCTCTAGTTGTAGGCTGTAATGTCTAGGGGAGTCAGGCACCCTTTTATAAATACATATCATCTTGGAAATCCCATCTGAAAAGAATTATTTCCTTATTTTTCATGATTATAAGGTGTTAGCAGATAAAAATGTTTCTACTGGGTTAACTTATTTGTAGCTGAGCTTTCTCTTAGTGAGAATATGCTCTGTTTTCTGCGCTGCCTGTGATTTACACACTGAAGATATAAGTGCATACTGCTTGAAAATATAAATCAAAATAATTGATAAAATATCTTAGATTAGACAATGGCAAACTGTGAGATGCTAAGAAAGTGCTTTTCAGACAGAAAACTTTTTGCAACAGTGTGATACAGTGCTGTCCATACCAGGGAAGCAGGAGCGGGATACTGTGCTGGGTAGTTCATGATCAGCTTCAGACATACCCCCTAGGAAAAGTACATGAGAATGATGCAAACCTACACTTGTTAATTCTTAACAAAAGAGAATAATTATCCAACTGTAGTGAGAATATGTGTGACACAGAGAGCTAACTCACAGCTTTTTGATGCTGCAAACCTACCTCCATAAATTACGGTAGCAGTGACTAAAAGAGTTGTGGAGACCAGTGGCAGTTTCTGAGCTATTCTGTTAGAATTATCCTTATTCTCCTAAAATTTAAAATTAAAGCTATGTGCAGTCAAAAATTACTGCCAGAGTCATTGTTTCAAAGATTTTTCTTGGAATGCATGCAGCTTCTGTGACTGCCTCCTCAGCTTCTGAAACACTGTGAAGAAATGAATGAATGAGCCCCCAAAACTTACTTCAGAATCTTCTTTAGTCTTTCTATTCACAATTGAAAAGTTACAATTTAATGATAACAGCAGATTTTACAGGCTTAGTTTTCCTATTAAGAATAGTGCCATTCTTATAAAGAATTGTGCCATTTAAAAGTCAGATTTCACTGCTACAGTCAAACCCTGCATATTCACGCTTCCAGTTTAGCTTTCTTGTATCCATGTGGGTTTTTTTTTTCAGTAAAAACTCTTTGATTATTTGTGGAGCTTCCTGGTCTACACATGCACAGTACCTCTGCTTCACCAAGGGGCAGCGCTGGCACTCCCTTGTGGGGTGGGATGGCCACAGCCTGTGGGTCACAGAGGTGCATCTCCCGCCTGCTCGGGAACCGCCCGCAGATCACTGCCTTGTGAGGGTTGGACAGGTTCCATACTGCTGCATTACGGGGACTTCTCACTGCTTCTGCCGGTGCCACAGTGGACTGCAGGAAATAAAGACATCTCCTTGGCTGTGCCATGGGCTCTTGGCTATGCCAAAACACACGCCAGCAGCAGCAGCACCCAAACCCTGCGCTGTCCGCTTAGGGGAACATTTGGCCACGGGGGGAGGGGGTGAGAGCCATTTCTGCGGAGGCGCGGTGTGCGTGCCTGAGGTCTTGATTGGTGAGGGTGACTGTGCCCCTGGCCACTGCCAGAGCTGCGGGCCGGGAGCTGTGGCCTGGCAGCCAGGGCCAGGCACTGCTCAGGGGAACAACTGCACTGTTCACGTAGGATCAGCCTGGAGGAAACGATGCCAGAGTCACAGCCTCTCCCCACTTCATTCCTCCGTCCCGTCCTGCTGTTCAGATTGTTCAGAGGCCAAGTGCTGTGTATTCCTGGGAGCTGCCTGCCCTGTGCTGATGCAGGATACCCTGCATCAAGGGAATGCCCTCTCGCAGTGCCGGGCTGTACAGTGGGATGGAACAGGGAGACACACACACACGCACACACTCCCATCCAGTCCCCAGCAAGTTGCGCCTGGTGACAGGAGCTGGGAAGCACCAGCTGCACCCCAGGAGCCCCGCAGAGGGTAGGGGTGGGACACACCCACACCACCACCACCACCAAACCCCTGTCCCCACACAGCTGTTTAGGGCACCAGCTCTAGGGAGTGGGGTGAGGCACATGTGTGCTGAAGTACTCGGTATGTCCAGTAGAGTCACAGTGACCTCCTCCCCTCCTGGCACTTGAGGGGATGCCCCACTCCTGGCAAACAAGGCCAGTGGGCAAAGTGAGCGCCGCGGCAGGGGACCCTGGGAGCCCTGACATGGGAATAAGCACAGCGTCTCCCAGAGGGTCCTGATGCTTCCTGGCGGGTCCTGGTGGGTCCTCGTGCCTCCTGGCCAGGTCCAGCACCTCTTGGTGCTGCGCCTTCTGGCACTCCATGGCTGAGGGGGGCAGGGTGATGGATGTGGCTTATTTGCATATTCATAATGCACCTGTCCTCGTGGTTGGGTGTTTCACAGCCCAGGAGGAGACCTGAACCCCCGTGACTTCTGAGGTATAACTGTATTTGAAATAACTTTCTATTTTAAGAAAATCTGTTGTCTAAGTCAAGAAAAACTAAGCCTTTAGTGCTGAAATGCTATCTAAAACTTGCATGTGTTCTAGTCCAGACATTTTAATTTTTGCATTACTGAGTATTTTGCTTTTTAGTTATTTTCAGGTAATTCCAAAATGAATCCATCTCATCTCCCCTTTCTCGGGAATTACAAGTGAGTAAAATATTTTAAACTATTATTTAATAATTTAATTTAATAGTTAAAACAATTAAATTAACCTAATCATTTTAGGTAACCATCTTGTCTATTAGAAAGAAACAAAGAGAAGGAAAATATAAAGATAAAGCACACAGGAGTTACCAAAAATAACAAATGTTCATGCAAATGTGTTTCAGAGAGTCAAAGACAGACATTTAAATCTCATTTCAGATTGTGTTTTCTACAGGTCTTAAAGGCAGGAAAGCTCTACCTTGACTCAGGGTTTTCCTGAGAGTTAATTCCTGGATATGAGTAGAGTTTTGACATGATTATAATTCAATCAGATGATAATGGTCCCATCTGGCAATAGAATAGCAAGTCAGCCAAGACTGATGGTGACATTTTACCTTCTCCAAATTCCTCATTCAAGAGCTCAAAGGACCTATAAATTTGATATCCAGCTCTTCCTCCTCACTTCCTTACAGCACAGCCAATTTTCAGTCCTTTCCTTTTCCTTATTTTTGCCGAGACTATTCCTGCATTTCATCTCCTGATGTATGTTGTGAAATCTTACTTATTTCCTCATTCTTCATAATCCAGTAACTTTTCTCGCCCTAATTTGGCAACATGACAGCTTCTTATCTGTGTTTTGACTATTTAAGTGTTGTCTTTACTTATTTCTTAGTAGCCTTAAATAGAGAAGGAATTAAGTATGAGCTTGGCTGAGTCTATACTATTTCTGCAGCCCTTTCTACGGGTATGAGGAAAACATGAGAAAGGTTGCTATGATTTTAGATACCAATGCAGCCTTTCCCAGAGGTAGCCTGAATACCATTACTTGGCATTGCGTTGTTTCGACTGGTATTTAGTAGCTGAATATATTAGTACTGTGTGCTTAATTAAAGTAAACAGTGATTAAAAGTCTGATGATGCTTCCTAATTCAATACTGAGGTCTGTACTCACAAGATGAGACTGTGACTGCAGATTGGTTTTTTTGGGAATGTTGTTTGAATGTGAAGTTCCTTGTCTGTGCCATTTGCTTTTTTTTTCTTTTTTTCTTTTGGTTATTCCTGTATCTGTCTCTGTAAGGGAGCTGTAGGCCTTGGGAGGAGAAGACATTGAGGGAGGGAGGGTTTTAATCCAAGCCGTTTTCCTGTATCTTTCATAGATCATCCCATTCCTGTCTAAACATGAGGACATGTGCATATAGGAGTGGGAAGAGGCAGAAAGAGTATCCTAAGGAAGGGCCAGGAACCTCCTAAACTGGCTTCATCACTCACAAAACTGATACAATGAAAGGATGGGATGGAGAAGGATGAAGCATTTGTGATCTTGCATCACTGGAGATACAAGTTGCTTATCTTGCTACAGGAGGGTTCAGTGTAGGACTCTTGTGCTGTTGCTTGTTGTCCACCCAAATGATACATCCCTGAAGACAACAACTATATCAATATGTAGTGCTCTGCAAATTTCCCTAACAACTTTTCAACAGGCTCTCCTAGGCTTTATTTTTGGTGCGCTGGCAGCAGCAAACATTGCAGCAGGTTTTTCTGTCTGACACCTCGTGCTTGTCCTGATCACTGTATTTGTCGATGCACAGATTTGTTTTTTCAAATCTCAACTTCAATCATACTCATTTTTACATCTCTGAAGATTGCTTGGCACTAATCTGGGTTTGGTTTCCTTTGGGGTTTTGTTTTAGCGATGCTTCAACAGAAATCATTGAGTTTCAAAAACATAAACATCTCTCTCAGCCTATCCGGAAACGTACATTGAAACCTAACAAAATAATCCTCCATCTTGTAGGGTCATTTGATAGATAAACAAAACATGGACTCAGTTCAATAATTTGCTGCAACTTGTCTTTACTTCTAACATCCATCCTTTGCTAGATTTGGCCATCCTCATTTTACTGAATACTTTATTCCTCTGGTCATTCTATACATCGCAACAGAACTAGGAGACCAGGAGTTTCTGTGCTGTGCATATGTGTAAAAGAATTTGACCCACAGTCCAGCTGGGTTTATTGGTGCCAATATTGTTGGGATTTTTTCTCTTTTTATTGCCTATGTAGTCAATATAAAGTCATAGACTTTTAAAGATTTTTTGAGGTATGATATACTTCTGATCCTACTTTTTTTTTTTATATAATAAAATTTGAATTTTTTCTAAGCAAAGTATTATAAATACATCTTTAGTGTTGAGTCAGCATCTCTGAATTATTGAAAAAATAAATTTAGCAGCATTTCTTCATTCACTCTGTCTCACTGTACCTAAGTCTAGGTAGGGGAGGAGGCATTTGAAATTGATTGGGCGTTTCTCTTTCTTCTGTTCTTTCTAAAGACAGTTTGGGGGAAGGAAGAGGAGTTCTTAGGCTGTGGGGATGCAAATTCCACATTCTTACTCCTTCAACATCAGGAGATTGCTATAAAGATTGTTCTGATTGCCCTCCTGGTGCTTGGTCTTGTTCCCACACTCTTGCTGTTGACACCATCACCTGTCTACTTCCAGACTCCCCCTTATCTGCAGCAAAATGCAAATCTTGTTCAAATTATGATAGTAATCTCAGGCCAAGTAATAGCTATTTTGTAGCAAACCATCAGTCATGTATTCCTTATGCCTAGTGTTGTCAGCAGATACAAAGAACAGGCAGGTCAAAGCAGCTCTCTTAAAACTAAGCCGTTGAGTCAAGCCTAACACTGGAAGCCTGTGTTCAGCAAATGGTGGAGGTAAGTTGACATTTTTCCATTGGAAACCCTCATTCTGTGTGTGCAACAGAGAAAATTTGAAAGAGAATAGAGAATTGTCCCTAAAGCAGTATATTATCGGCTGGGGAANTTGAGAGGGTCCAGAGAAGGGCAACGAGGATGGTGAAAGGACTGGAGGACAAGCCCTATGGGGAGCGGCTACGGGAGCTGGGGTTGTTCAGCCTGGAGAAGAGGAGGCTCAGAGGTGACCTCATTGCTGTTTACAACTACCTGAGGGGAGGTTGGCACCAGGTGGGTGTGAATCTCTACTCTCTACATCTACTGATGGTTTTATTCTGCTTCTTTATGTCGAGAAGAGCCAATGTGGTGGCATTTCAGTACTCTGTAATGACAAAAGCACTATCTAAGATATTATTTTAAAGTATTCACATATAAATTTACATCCATAAACATAAGAGGAAAAACACTGCTTTCTGCAAATTGGAATCTATTTCCCATTTGGTAATGGCTCATTCAATGTCAGCTGATCCATTTAGCTGCAATGAGTTCTGTTAGTTTATAAGGTTTTTGAAACAATGCTGTTATCATACAGTCTTTTAAAATAATGCCAATAATAACATTCCATTAGCTAAAAGAAGACTGCCATGATTAGAGACCTATTGCTACCCAAAGGCAGGCAGCCATATTTATAAATTGATGTGATATCCTTCTAAGTAGTTGTTCAGGTTCGCCTTGACTTACTAGTCTCAGTATTAAGTGTATTGATAATTTAGGTTCTTTCTGACTATTGTGACCTCTACACCTTTTTTTTTTTTTGCATTATTGAGCAAGCATGGTCTTTTCTATGCAGTAAATAATACAGACAATAATTGTGTGTGTGTTAAAATAGGGACATGTTAAGGGGTTTTTTAATATATAATTTTATTGCTTTCTTTCACTATTCATCAAAGTTCCACAGAGTACCTGTTTTTACTTAGGTTTTTTTCCTTTTTATTAACCAGAACTTTTCAACCTTGTGTGATCTCTTTACAATTCCCTTTAGAATACATAATTGTGCTCGATCAATTTGTTAAAGGCTTTTGAAGTGTTAAAAAAGCTGCATTAAAATTATTTTCTTTCAGGTTTTATGTTAATGAACATAGGTGCTATTCAAAGCAAAGTCAGTGTGTCAAGGGAACTTTAACTAAAGTTATTCATACATAAACTAAAAAAGGAAACATCTTTAGTGGAGGAAAATACATTTAATGAGTAAGTGCAGCACACAATTCCTCCTTTCAAAACTGTCAGTTCATATTGAACCTCCATTCTAGATATCTTACAATTACTTTGTCAACAGAAGGTAGAGTAGTGATGGATGATACATTGGTTCTTGAATCCAAACTTTCTGTGAGTTACTTAGGCTGAAACTAAGTGCTTTTACATTCCAGTCTTATTGATGATAGTGGTTTTATATTTATCACCCTGTCATTTCAGTTGACTGTATCAGCCTCTTCAGTGCAGGAATATGGACACTAATGGAGGTGTGTCCTTAGTGCTCTGAAGGGTCACAGACTCATTCCACTAACACGTTCACAGCCCTCTTATAAGCTTGGAAATCATTTTGCCATTTTAAACAGTGATCTGCAGCTGTAGGTGTTTGAGGCCTGTGAAAAACAGTTACGTACTGGTCTTTTTAGACCATGCTGCCTGTTTGACACTGAATATGCTTCTTTCAACTTCCACTAATAATAATGTTACTGTTTTGCAACCTGCCCTATAATAGTCAGAATTCTACCAGGGTCTTGGGAGTCCAGGATCAGATTGCAACATTTATTTATAAGAAATTCTGTCAAGAATCAATAATAGTCTTGAGTCTCAAGTTCCTTCTTTAATAATACTTTGATATGATTTGTCACAAGCTAGCCCACAGTATCCACCAGATTTTATTACTTAGCTTGCAGCACAGTCTCTCATCTTTGAGTCATGAGATCAGCCATGGGGAGACCTTTAAAAAGCTATATTCTTTACTGTTTGGTTATTACAGAAAGTCTATATTACTCAATAATATCTTTTATAAGGTGTGCTGTCACATCTTCACATAGATGTTTAACCTCGATGTAGATATACTGAATGCCTGGAGGCCATTTTAGTGACATGGACATTGTTTTTCATGATTGGATGCCAAATGTATCAACAAAAACAACAGAAGTTGGGCCTTATTTTCACAGTTTGGTAGTTCTGACTGAATCTCATACAAACTGTCGATAGCAACTAAGATTTTATTTAGAGTGTAGAGTGTAACATTTTTATTACTTGAAAGTAGCAGAAATTCTGTGAAAGCAATTTAGATTACTTTCCACTGTAATATCAGTTCCTTAGGTTCTACTGTGTATCTCAATAAACAAGATCCTACTTTGTCACTCACATATTGTGGTTCTAAATATATAAGATTTAACTCAGACCTGAAATTCTCATAGTTCCAGCTGGCATTTACTTATACAGACAGTTTACAAAATGAATTGTATGTATTCTGACTTAAGGCACAATATGCTTGATTCAGTGAAATTTCAGTGAAGTTTGTTAAAATGTGCCTTGAGTGAATACAGTTTAACCAACCTATGAAATTCAGCAGCTTGTCTACCATTATTGTGAAATTAGGAACCGCGGAGTCACGGAGGAAGATGGACGTCTGCTCTGTGTATAATGTTTTCATATATCATGGGGTTTTTTCAAATAACTATTTGGGAGGGGAGAGAAGCTGATAATTTAAAATCCTTTTATTCTTAAAGTTTTCCTGTTAATGATAGGAATGAATAAAAACACTCTCAATTTGCTATGTAACTATGCTGTTTAGAAGAGAAGGAAATCTTTAAATTAGGACATGGGTGAAAACCGAGTTATGTTTTTTGGGCCAGACAAGTTTTCGTCAGGATAGAAGCATCCACACTTTTCAATACTGGTCATAGCAAGTATCTTAGACTTAGGTAGGTGTGATGATTTTATTTTAAAATATTATATCTCCCTGGCTTATAATTTTTTTAAGCCTGTCCCAGTAAAACTTGCAAAGCAGGTAGGTCTTTGGGAAAGTCAATCCTTATGTATAATAAAGCTACATGACCTGTTTTAGGTCAGAGCTAAGAACACAAAGCTATTAAAAGATCCATAGAGGGTTGTAATACACATATTGAAAAGCAAAAATAATTCCAAATGATTCATTAACAGTGCATAGTAAATGGTGAATTACAGAAAGGCAATCTTGAATTGATTCTAGAAATTTCCAATGCTTTGTTTTTGAAATGCAAAATTTTCATAGACTATAGGAAGTCTAAGACTAAAAATGCATGTTGGTTAGAAAAAGATTTGTACCCATGAAAAGCTACTAAGATTCTTTCCTTAATGGAAATAATTTAATTGATAGCTGGAGATATTTCCTTCAAAAGACTTAGCAAGTTAAAAACAAAAGTTTAGTTACAGATGCAATCTAAAATGTAGTGATACCATAATATCCAAAACACTGTATAAATTTTGAAAATTGTTCAAATTTCTGTCAAGATCCTTGAAAAACAACTCCTCAGGAATGTAATAGCTATGTGTACTATTTAGTCATGGTGTTAGGTTTTAGGCACTCTAGTAGATTACTTTTGAAACATT
This sequence comes from Pitta sordida, assembly GCA_013390025.1. Taxonomy (NCBI): domain Eukaryota; kingdom Metazoa; phylum Chordata; class Aves; order Passeriformes; family Pittidae; genus Pitta; species Pitta sordida. Next base: position 283,229 of record WEKX01002560.1, on the reverse strand, counting down.
TAAAAGATTGTTAATTATATCTGTGATGTTTGATTTATATTGAATGGGTCAGCTTGATGAATGGGTGAACTAGAAATACGAAAAATACCTTTTCCAATGGATATTTTTGAAAAGTTAATGTATCTGGAACTACCACAGAGTTCTTGTATTTATATGCACACACACATGAACATGTATACACAAACACATAGGCACATGAATACACAAAAATAATAAACAACTAGTGAAGCAATTTTATTTAGCCTTCATGGGTTTAGAGCCATATATACTGTAGTCTAACTTTCAAATATTTGAATAATCTAACTGCAGGTAGCACTAAGTTAGAAAAGATTAGAAAAAACCCCAAGACATTGATAAAGACGTCTGGAGTTTCCTATGGGAAGAAACCCCCTAGATGGTGTAAATTAAATCTAGACTTGAACAGTTTCTATGTAAAATAAAGGAGAAAAAAGTCAGGAAAGATGTGGAGCTTATAAAACAAAAAAAGAGTTAGAAGTAGGTATTTCAACATTAAAATTAAAAACAGAAGGGTAGTGGAAATTTAGGCTTCCTGACTAAATTTCGTAAACTAACCTGTGCTCCAAATTTATGAGAAACAGAGAACCGAACATGTTAGCCCTAGACTTGTGTTTTCTAGCTTGACCTCAGGTCCGCAGGCTGAGTCTGTTTCATCAGAACAATTCATTCAGCCTATGCCCTGCTTGTTTCTGCAGAGCTGTTATCACCCTCCCTAAGGAATGTAAGGTTATATGCCCACCACATGACCAAAATGCAGATGTGGTCTGTCATACAACCTGATTTATACCTGCCACATCCCTGCCTAGCAGGTATTTGGGGTTTTTTCAATATCCCTCTGTACATGTGTCAAGAGAAAGGCCGTTTAGCTGGCCTTCAGTGCCTGCAGAAAAGGATGTTATTGGATGCACCTAGAAAGCTTTCCCTTCCCAAAAGAAAAAGATTGTGCTTCTCTGAATGCTCTGCCAAACTCCTGGATTTCATTTGCCCAGGTTTCCTGCAGTGTATTGACTACACCTCTAACAAGAGCGTGACACATGCTTACCGTCTGCAAACCTTTAGATAGTTCACTAATAAGCAAGAAGGAATAGAATAAAGAATGCACAAATTTTAGTTTTCTAATAGTATAAATGCATAGTGGGTACATGCATCCATTTTAGGACTAGTAGCAGAGTTAATCCCTTCAAGATCCTTCTTTGTTACTGGTTCTGGAGACCCTTACTGAGGTTCAAACCGAACCTAACCTAGGTTCAGACTATCTCAGATTCTGTCTGACTCTTCTTTTCAATGATTTCCTTGATTTTTTTTCTTTTTTTACTTGTGACTTAGCAGTCAATGCTGACAAGACATTGGCTATTTCCATAGTCAGTTAGCTGTACCATAATAATGGGTTCTGTAAAATCCCTCCAAATTCAAAGGAAAGCACCACACATGGGTATTAATTGTATGAGCCTGATGATGCTGTGAAATTTATTGTTTACAGGCATCATTAGTTTTATTGGTGGCAGACCAACTGTGGCAGGGATCTATTTAGCGTGTGATAGGAAAGCAAAGGAAAGTGTTAACTTGGGTTTTGATCTTATCAGCTTCAATCACTTCCATAAATCTGTATTCTAGAAATGCATCTAAGTTTGTCCTAACTTTCCTGGGAAGCCCATATTTCCCTCTAGTCCCATCAAAGTTCACTTTATTAACCCAGGAGTTATAGGTTTCAGCAGAAATAAATTCTTTTAGCAGCAACAAAATGTACTTGTCGGGCTTTCCACCAGACTCTCTGAAAATCTCATTCTTTTGTGTAGGAGCCACATTTTGTATGCTTACCTCTGGCAGCTGCTCTTCTGCAGTACATTTGCCATCTCCTGCACTCACATCCACACCAGTAATACTCATGTATTCATCAACTTGTGTTTGTATTCCCATCACCTCACTTGGGCATATAATTCACAGAAGCCAAAAGAAGTGGTTGCCATTTTTTTTAGCAGAACTAGGACAAAACAAAAAAGAGCAAAGAAAAAGACAGGTTTTATACTGCTAAACACTTGCAAGAGTACTGAATGGTGAGGGAGAAAACAAAACTGGATTTACTGTAGAGGAAAAATCCTAAATCCTGCATACTCATCCTTGGCTTTCAGTTGAGCAGAATAAACAACCTTGGTTTAGATAACGGCTTGTTTGCAGTTCTGTCCTGGTTACGCCTTCTGGAAGTATTCAAATTCTCTTGCTTAGAAGTAGAAAAATGCCTTTGAAAGGAAGATCTTCCTGAGCAATCTTCTGATTTGCTTCTAAAGCACATTTACTGGATTTTGCCAGATCTGTTGACTGATCTTTTTGATGTTTTCTTAGGAATCTGAATGTTATCTCTGTTATGTTTATAAATGTTGCATGTATATCTCTGTAGTTCTTGTATGGCTTCTAAAGGGCTGGTTGAGAGTTAAATCAGCTGTTCTGGCCTTACATCTGAAGAACAGCAGCAGTTACAGATTTTGACAATCTTGGTAACAGGCTCATGGTTTTTGAATCTTTACTTTCTCTAATCTGAACGGGGGAAATGCTTGATGAGAAGATGAGAGTTTGGCCAGAATTGCAAGGAGACACTTTGAAATTAAGAATTTGAAAGGAATTAAACAATAATCGGCTGCTGAGCATCTGCTCCCCAATAGAACAAAGTGGGGGAGAGAAAAAAGACCAAAGCAAGGAAACCTAATTTGAGCTGTTCAGTCTCCTGAAACTAAGTGTAGCTGTGTCTGGAGTATTCGTATATTTCTAGCACCCCCTTTACCCCCACCCACTCCGTGATATTCCTGTAGCTAATTCTATTTCTCTCCCCAAACATCATGACATTGTGATAGTCACAGAGGGAGTGGATGGACACATCTACACTGCACTGTGCTGTAGAAAGCAATATAGCTACAGCAGCATGGAGATGTATACTTATAGGGCTGGATTCTCTCCAGAATGTAAGAGAACCCATTTAAATTCAGCTCCAGGGTCTATATATTGCTTTACACTGTTCTATGACAGAAAATAAACCTGGGACTCCCTGCTGGGATTAACATGGTTGATAATTGGGCATTTCTGTAGCATTACCAGCTCGATCTGAAAGTTTCATTGTAGGAGATAAAAGATTTGTGAGTTTAAGTTGGTAAAAAATGAGACTGGAAAGAGATGAAAAGGACAGCTTCATCTCTGAGCTACAACTGTGAGTACTTGGGAAGTAAATTCAATGCACCAAGTTTGACCTGAAACTAAGATTATTCTTGTGCTTACTGGGACTCGGCTGCATGATGATTTTACATTTGTTCATCACACGGAGAAACATGGCAATTCTAACTCCTTCTGAAAGGAAATCACTGTATTAGGATGCTGAGAGTGCAGCACTGAAGTGCACATTTCCAGTAACTCATTCATTATCACTGAACATCCAGAGAAGGAACATGCCCACCACACACTGACAAACTCGGATCATTTGGCAAGTTCTGAGGTTTGAACCTTGCCCACAACATTAATAACATTTAAACTGAAAAAATACGTAGTTCCCAAGTTTGTGCCAAGGTCTAAGCCCTGCTATGCCTCAGGACTCTGAGCCCTGAAGTGCTTTTTAATTTTTCTTTGTAATTCTTAATAAAATTATATTGCAGCAAGAAAGCAACAAGGGCTTCTCTGGTAATTTACGCTCTGCAAGTTCAAATCCATGTTAGTGAAAGGAATGTCTGCCTTATATTTCAGAAGTAATGAATTCAAATTCTGTTGGGATAGTAATTTTATTAGAAATTCTGCATATCTTCACTTGTTATTATTTCTGGGTCAAATGGATCATTATATTGATTGATCAACACTTATTTTGTTATTATCCATAACTACTCAGCAAATAATTAAAATACCTTGTCACTTTGTTAAAGAATTATCAAAACCAGCAATAATAAGATACTTTTAAAATTAATTTTTTGCATACATGTGGATGAACCTTGTATATCTCTGGAGCTTTGGCTGACCACTCAAACATCTGGCAGGAAAAGCTGAGTAGTAAAATAAGTCCCTCTCTCTCTCTCTCTCTCTCTCTCTCTGTATATATATATGTACATATACACACACTAAAGCCTGCATTTTTATCAGTGCTCACTGTAAAAATAAGCAACATATGGGGCAGTAGGGCTTATGATAATGCTGTAAGTTAGGGATATTGAGCACAGCAACAAACTTTTGATATTGCCATACGAATCAGGCATTTCTGTAGCATAATCAGCTCAATCTGAAAATCAAAAGTCATGCAACTCCATTGTAGGAACCAGAAGGTCTGTACTTTCCAGCTGGAAAGAGCAGAGGTTGGAAATTTAGTTGTATTTATTTATATTTATTGATGTTTCAGTTATTCAGCTTATTCAGGGCCATTTTCTCACAACTTCCACTGACTGACAGCCCGTAGGAGAGAAGCACCGAAACACAGCATTCAGTCCATGTAACGTATGTGTACATATATATTATACCATTAGTTATGAGTCTTGAGGGAGAAACCCTGGGCCTTATTTTTAAATGTTCTTAGTGCATACAAATCCAACTGAAGCTTACAGAAGCTTAAAAAAATCATGTTTCTGAAAATTGGGAGCATTTTGCACAATGTGAGTAACAAGCATCTACTTTTAAGAAAACCTGTAAGTTAATCGTTCTGGGTCTCTGCTGGCCTAAATACAATTCTCAAGTAAGAATACTCTTTTCTTGATGCAAAGCAAAACTAATAAGAAAAAGATTGTTTTGTTTTCTGATACAGTTGTCTTAAATGGACCCGAGTTAAAGGCATTATAGACTAAAATTACTAGTTTAAATATTTTATTGATAATGCACAAAGTATCAGGCATCTCAGTACATATCATGTGTTTTTTTCTACTGAGCAGGTCTACAAGTGTGCTCAAATTATACCACAACAGATTGTTTATGAACAGCAGCACTAATAAATGTGATTATTTTTGCACGTTGTACCCAATTACCTACCCCTCTGCACCCAAATAACTCACTGTTCCTCTCTGAGTGTATTCCATGATGTGCTTGCACATGAGACTTCATGTGTCTCATAAATTACTTCGTGTGTCTCATAAATCCCTCCACAGTAACCTTGACTAATTACAAGTGGGCAGGCTAATGTATTGTGGTTGGCACTGAGCTCCTCACAGACTGGCCACCTGAGAGGCCAACAGTCCACAGAAGTTTTAAATTCTCAGCTGAAACCTTTCTTCCATGAAAGCACCAGTTTGTCTCTTTCTTTACTGCCCAGGTGCCAGTTTTCATGAAACTTATGGCAGACTTTATATCCTTACAGTTTCTACTATTTTGCCCCCTCCTTAAAGCAGGGGAACTGACAGGTGGACGAAAGTGCAAACATTGCAATGGCACGTATTTTATCCTTTGAAAACAAAGCTATAATGATATATAAGACTTCACTCACAAAGCTAAGAAATATCAAACAACACAAAGTTTTGTGACAAACAACTCTCACAAAGTTATTAAATACCTTATAAATATGAAATATCTTGTAAATATAAAAGATGAAACTGATTTATGCCAATAATCTCTTCAAGCACTAATGTTTGTCTAATGGATTCAGCGACCAAAAATTATTGCATATGCTACAGAAAGCATTATAATTTGAGATTCACCTGTGCCATTATATCAAAGCTAAAATTATTCCATGAGACTTTGGAACATTCCATGTTGGTTGGTACTACGTGCTTTTAACTAAAAGCTTCTCCTTTCACTTTACATCAACAGAAGTGGAACAATTAATGCTTCAAAATACAAGAGAGGCTTTTGTTCTTGTTTAAATTTTTGTACCTTAGCTTGAAAGGTATCTTGAGCTCCTTTGAAGTTTTGCTTTAATATACTGCACCCAAACCACTTCTTTATAAGAGCCTCATTTAACTTTCACATTTTAAAGATCTTTCAATGCAAGCCCAAATGTAACAAAAGAAAGTGATAATTGTTGAAACAGGCAGAACTGTTGAATAGTGTAGACACTGAATCTTATGGAAGCCACATACTGGAATTATCTTGCTGAACTCTGGCTCTGGTGTATAGCTGGCAGATAGGTCACATCACATAGAGTTTGCTTCATGCTCTAGACTAATGTTTTCTTGAATTATTAATCAAATTTAATAATTCACAGAGACCCCAGTTCCACAGAGCTTGTGTGGCCCCTTGCAGAGAGCCCCACTTGCTGCCAGTCGCATTCATCAGAGGTCTGCTTGTACAGTTCTCAGGTACAGGCCTAAATGCCAGTTCTCTGTAAGTCAGGGGTTTGACTTCTGTAGCTTTCACTGGGCATTGGATCAGTTTGTATTTTCTTTGATAAGGGATTGAGTTTTCTCTTCCCTGCATGTGAAAGCATCTACCACCATGCTGATAGTGACATGAACAACAACTTCGGATTTCAGTGAAGCCACTTAGGACTGTGGGCAGAAGGTCAAGACAATCAACACTGAGGAGTGCAGGATTGTTTGCAATTAATCCCACTAGTACCTTCTTGGCACTCCAAGTGACTATGTAGCAGTGGTTGTTCCAGCCTAATACTATGTAGTAGAGCCTGCAGAAATTGTGAATATTTTCGTACCCCAAATCAATTCCCTGAATTCCTTGTGAATAATTCTTGATAATAAGCAAACAGTTTATTTAATCTACCCTGTTAGAAATGACCCATTTCAGATTTCCAATGAGTCCCTGGCTTTGAGGCTCTGATGATGTCATCATACTCCATCACGTGTGATCAAATGTTGATGTCATACTGTGGTTTATGAGCCAGACATCATACCTATATTTCTGCTTGTTTTAATGCTTCTACCAGTGTTGTGGGAACTCACATGCCATTTCAGACCTCTGAAAGTCTAATTCTCACGCACCATACTTTTTGTCTTTCTTTCTGAACTGGGTCAGATGTCCCTTTCTGTAATAATTTAATTAACATTTGGAATAATGATGCATTAATTAATGCCAGATTACAATGAAAATGCTGCAGAATTACACTTTATATCAACACTAATGCAAAATGAGTTCCTCCTGGATAATATTTCTTACAGAGAATACAAAAAGAGATAATAGTAATTAGGCCATCAATTTAAATTTGCCATAATTTCAATCCATGTCACTTATCTGTTCTCTAGCACAAAACCTTCTGTTCTACCATACACTTTTTGCTGCATTGATATTGGTGTGGCAGCCAGGCTGGGAGTAATTTCCTAATGTGCATTCTTATATGTTTCTGTAGTGGACATTTCTGTATTGTAGACCAGGGTTTGGTGTCTGCATCGTGAAGGACTGAACTTTAAAAATCAGGTGTAGGTTTAAGAATGTTCTGACATAGATCTTCTTTGGGTAGAGCCATTTCACAGGCAAAACAACACCCTCACCGGGGGCACAGGATTTTGTGTTGTGCATGGTACATTATTAGACTGAAACACACAGTCTGGGTTATTCTAATTTTTCCTGGCGTGGCCTAGATTTACTACTGGAAATGCAACATTTGCAAAGTCATTCTTTTGTGACCATTGTTATTTTAACTGCTTCGTACCAGAATGTGAGACAAGTAGGAAATCAAGGTTTCTGTTCCCAAGAAGCTTCAGTCTTGGTAGTGTATTTCCACATGTGAGAATAAAATGGTTTATTTAAAGCGTATCTGATCTCACTACACTTTGGTGCTTTTTTGTGTCTATAACCATCACCTAGATGCTGCTTTTTGTGCAGAAAGAGGATTACGTAAAAAGACAATTCTGAAATGCAAAGCATGAAAACAAAAAATTAGCAGAGATGATTCAATTTGAGTGAACAAGCAAAAGAGCATTGCTTTCCTCTCTCCTCCTGACTCTGGCAGTCTGGTGGAATCTGCTGAGTTGCCAGAATTTCAGGGTCCTTGCTCTTCAGCAATCTGTGTCTAGGACCAATAGAGAGTCAAGTCACTAGAGGCCAGGCAGGCTGGCTGGGAAGCACTGATTTTGTTTTGGAATTCTCAAGGTGTGCAGGGAGTTAGCTGCACTTCAATTCAAACAGTGTAACGAAAAAGTCAGGGACCTCGAAGTCTTGGCTGTACCAGCACATTAGGAGATCAAGAGTTCTTCACACACTGTTAAGACCTTTTTATGAAAAGAAAATTTTTAGATTTCCAGATTGCAATTTTTTAAGAACGTGCTGCATGATGAATTTTAACATATTTTGGGATTTTTTTTCCAAATGCAAAGAACACCAAATTCTGAAGTTCCCTGTGAAACTGACTCTGTGCACAGCTCTAGTTGTTTTCTTAAAAAACGAAAATATCCTTCTTTATAGAGTATTTTTTTCAGTAGATTTTAATGAGATGTTTTTATGCTAGCCATTTGTACTACTTTTATTGTATGAAATTGAATGGTTTAGCTCAACACAGAAAATGTAGGTGCCCATGTTAGAGTGTGTTCTCCAACAAGGGGATTTAAGAAGCATTTGCCGCTTAACAGATCTGATCAGAAGAGTATCTTTGAGGAACTACAGAGTAGTCGTGGCAGTGTTCAAAGCAAAACCCCACATACCGGGTTTTGCTTTATAGAAAAGTGTTTCAGCCCACATAATAGCTCAGGAAGTTCTTTTGCTGGCACATTGTGTATCTTCACAGGGAGCCATTTTGTTTTTACAGAATTTCTGAGTGAAATGTATGTCATGTAAAGAACAAGCCTGTATTCAGTGAAATGATATTAGCCCTAAACCAGGAGCTGAGTGGTATTTGACCATCACAAATCTACATGGCATTCTGCAACAGAATGAATTTCACACATTGTGCTTCAGCTTGTATATACTGCTTTCTCTGGAGAGCACCATTCTTATCTCTCTACCACTTCGGTAAATTGAGTGAATGCAATAGCTCTTCTACTTTGCAGAATTTATTTGGAATTTAGAAAAGGTCAGGTACGTAAATCTGCATGATTGGTTTTATGAAACTACCTCTTTCTTTGGGACAGTTCACTATAACTGTCCATCGCTGCCCAGGACTGTTAAAAGAATATGTGTTTAGGAGTAATGAAATGAGTGAATTTTTTAAAATATGAAGAAGAGTTATTTTCCTAGGAGCAATTCCTACATGGTGGAACAGACTTTTTTAAGAACTACAGTGAGCTCTCATCATTAGGTGAGCTTATAACTCAGTCCAGAGTAGACAATGCACTAAACAAACAATAACTACATGGACAGAAATGATGTGGATTCTATTATTCTGGAATTAAGAAATCTCACAATTTTTTTCTATCTATGACTCTTGTGGATTGGCAAAGAAGGGTTTTTATAGCAAGTATGGTAAAACACCACTGTACAGTAAACCAGTTTTGTGTTGAGGAAAATTTGCTCTGTGCCAATCTACACTGTTTTCCAAGAGCTATTAATCCCTTACTTTCAAAAGTAATGACGTATGTTTGGAAAAATATTAAGAAAAAAAAGTTGTGATTATTCTTAAATTTTATATGTAACATCAGCTAGAAACTAATAGGATTAAATATTTTATTAAAAAAATAACACACTTTTACAGACTGTTTATTTAGGTTGCCCATTTTAAGTGTGTGTTTCCCTTGAAGTATTCATATTGCATTTTTTTTCTCCTTAAGTTATATGGTCCCACAAAGAAGAACTTTTAATCTCAGTCTCTTAAATGATCTTATCTCTTCATTGCTAAGAATTGTATCATGGAGATACAAATAAAATAGTTTAGCTGGACAGCTATCTGATGGCACTGTGTTTATCTGAAACTACAAATTAGTATCTACAGGGGACGGAAATAGGGTTGGATGCCTCCCTTGAAGATGACATCTTTATGGAACATAAAACTCTAAAAGTGCAGATGTCAGAGTTAAGTTCAAGTATTTAGTATCCACATATTTAAGTACTAGGCTTTTTTTCTGGCACATTTCCAGGCCTAAATCAGATGTGGAATACTTGTGAGGTGGTGGCTGATAGAGAATTTCAGCAGCTTGTCAATTCTAACTTTATGTTTAAGGCTTCTGCAGGACATCCTTCTTCTCTGACAGCAGCAATACATTGGTAATACCTGCCTCTTTCCAGTTGATCATGCCAGTTGATCACGCCAGCGATCCACTGATCATCCAGTTGATCAGTAATGCACTTAAGTGCATTAACAAGTTGACTAATAACCTTCTTCTGGTTCTTTTTCATCTGTGTTAATACTTCTAGCTCTATGCATAATGAATTATGGTATAAAATAGTATTCCTTGTTTAAATGGATTTTACTGAGTGACAAAAATATTTCTGGTCATATGGCTTAATAATACCTCTAACTCAGAAAGAATAATTCTAAGAAAAGAAAACTCTTTCACAAACATATGTAACTTTTGTACATATAATTCCTTCCCCAGACTGGCCTGTGAGTTACATGTATTTCAATTTTTTCCCAAAAGACTAGGAATATTCATGTTCAACTTATTTATGTCTGCGAAGGAGAAAAGCCCTAAAAGACCTGACTTTGAAGGTTACACAGGTAGTCGGAAAACATGGTACTCTTACCACAGTGCTGCATGTAGGAGCACAAAATAAGTAATACTAATTCTAGAGGGGATAATACGTGTGCAAGGAGTGGGGCTTCATTACAAGAGGTTACCAACTTGGATTCTGAAAGCAAGAGTCACAGTCAATGGATGCTACACCTGAGTTTATACATCCTCTATCCTGATGGTGGTAATTAGTTACCGATACTGTGCTGTTCCCAGTTCAGCTGCATTGGTACATCCAGGTGGTTACAACTAGTTCAGAAGCCACTGCACAGATGTCTGTCAAAGCCAAGATGAATCTTAATATCACCAGAGTTATAAGCTCAAATTTTACTAGTGAAAATTTTTAAAGTCACTACCCATGCACATTCATCACAGCTGTACTACATAGATTCACTAATGACTATTGAATATTTGAAATATAGAAGTTGAAAAACAATGAATAAAAACTGTAAGAACTGGAGAATATTGAATAAATTAAAATAAATATTGGTCAGCCTATGGATATTTAGTAAACAATGGTTTTCTAAGTTATTTGCAATACATTATTCATTGACATCTAATAATTATCATGCACTATAAATGGTATTTTTACTTCAGCTTCCAGAACATAAAAAAATCTGTGGAAGCCAGCTGAGAGTTTTGCAAATGTGTCTGAATGCCGAATCAACTGAGGTAAGTTGGAGTTTATGTCCCTGACCATACTGTATGATCAGTGGATAAGGCAGGGTTTAAATATAGATTGAAAACCACAGGGTATTAGGTATCTAGGAATATTTTACTTTATGGAGTTGAAGTCTACAACTAAACTAACAAAGGTAATGTGAAATACAGTGAAAAAGAGAATTGCTGGGTGGTCTTTGCCACACAGTGTATTGGAAAAGACTGAGAGCCATAAGAAAGATATTGGGACCAAACCTGACATACTGGATGCATTAAATGTCTTGCTATTTACCGTCTGAGAAAAGTTCTTTAAGGAACTCATGGACTGGTTAACAAAAACTTTATGGCATTTTAGGAAGCCCAAAATCTGGGATGAAAATGCTAGTGTTAGCCAAACTTTTAGGTGGAGCAAATTTTCCAGAGTTACAAAAATATTGGGGTTTTGTGAAGCCAAGGAATGGACGCCATGTAAGTGGATCTCAGCCCATTTGGATAGCCTTTGAAAATGCACAAACTTTACTTTTTCATTTGCTCTCATTAACAATGGTGAAGTGAAATGAGCTGCAGGCAGTGCTGAAAGCAGCGGCTATGTAGATGTTGAATCATAAAGATAATGCTGGGGGAAATGCAAAGGAAAATAAGCTGTGAGAAGATGGGAAGTCCTACGAAACCAAATGAGTGTAGGAATCTTTTGAGGGTTTCTTATTTTTTTGTGTTTTTAAGCGTCAGAGACCTGAGGGTGCCACCAGGCCTGTCTCCAGCCCCACCCCAGCCTTGGCCCATGCCCATGTCTCAGCAGGTGCCAGGGGCTGGGGCTGTCCTGGTGGGGGTGGGACAGGCTCTAGTCATTGGGCCTGGCCCTGCCATCCCATGGAATATCCGTGCTCCTGGCCCGCAGAGGTCTTGGCAGGACTGCTGTGTGTTGTAATGCTACAGAGTATGTCAGACCCACGGAACCCACTTTCTCATCTCCTTGTGCAACTGTGCTGGCCCTGACTAGGACTTCAAACGTGCAGTCACAGCCTTGCTGTAGACAGGGATAGACATACTGCAGGAACCACTGTGCTTTTCCGCTCAGAATAAGACAGAGGCCATGTAAAAGTGAAATCACTTCAGTCTCCTCAGAATTACCACTCATAGCTGAAGGGAGGCAATGTAGGAAGGTTACGCAGTGGATGCAAGATAGACATTGTAGCATGCTGCCTTATTCCTGCTGCTTTTTGATGGAGAGGAATATAAACACCCATGAGATCTGCTAGGGATAGCTCAAGAAATGTGGACAGCTGCTTGTCTTATGGCTCTTCAAAAGGCATTTATTACTGTAAATTTTCTATGATTGTAATTTTTATTGAGGTTTGGTGGTTCTATTCCATTAGCATGGGTATCCAATTACAACTCAAATATTTGCACTTGACAGCATTTTTAGACTACATAGTTTAATGAAAAATGAACCAAATGCTGTACATATTTTAATAACAATCAGTCTTAAGAGAATTTTTTTAAGAACAACTTCTGACCCACCAGGATTATTAAACATCCCGTAACATTTTTTGAAAGATTAGTCACAGTGTCTTTTCTGAAACTCAATTTATATTATTGCATTCTACCTCAATAAATCACCCTATGGTATCAACTGAATATAGTATTCTCTGTCACACGTTGTTGTAGAAAGTTAAAAAGCTGTCAAGTTTTACCTCAGAAATGGATCCACTTTGCTACAATGCAACGCAGTTCTATTACAGATTTGGAACTTGTTGTTTTACAATCCAGAACATTTGTGAGAGAATCCATGCTTTTTTTTTCAGTGCTTCTTGGTGTCCTCATCTGCATCAAAGAATATAGAAATGGTAAGTATCAGTATTTTGCAATGGCACTTATTTCCAGAGATTATCTGCTAGGACTGAACACAAAAGAAGGAAAACCATACATTTCCATTTGCTCGAGCAAGGAACCAAGTTTCTAATTTTTCAAAACCTCCATTTCACAAGCAGTGACTGAATTCTAGATGACAGTCCTCAAAAATGTGGTTATTTACTTTATACATTTTTCTTCTTGGCAAGTCTTGCATGTGATGCAATAAATGTCACTCCTTCCTTTTACTTGATATTGAGCAAGCAGATCATTCTCCTTCTTTATTCTTCTCTTTTGACTGAGAGGAAAGCCAGTGCCTCTGCTCGTCTTGATTATTACGTATCTCATATGTTTGCCAGAATGGGGATATAAACCCAATGCTCTACCTAGATTCAAGTGTGAATAATTACATTCTGCCTACCTAAATTCCCACTGTGATTTCATTTGGGTACAGTATATTTCTTCATTTCCTGCTCTTGGGCCTGTTTTGGCATCTATTGAAGTTAATGGAAAGTTCTCAGACTTTGGTGAAGGAAAATGTCCATAAACTGTTGTGTAATTCTGTTGTGGTATTAAACAGCAGGAGTTGACATATGTAGAGTTGTATCTTATTATACGTAGATTGCTTGCACTGCATGTCTTTGCCAATTTGGAAAACTCTTCATATTTCATCAACGTTATATATATTTTCAAGGTATAACAAATGGCAATTAACATATTATATAAGTATTATGTTGGAGACATAGTATCTTATATATGTTAAATTTACAGATATACTATATGCTTGATGTATATATGCTTGTCACTGAATTTTATGAAGACATTTCTTTGGACTTTAGTCAGTGTGTCTAGGCAATACCGTAAAAATAGTAGAGGACAATAGGAACTCAAAACAGTGGCAGGCCAAATTGTAAAGTTAATTCAGACCTGAACTTTCTAATTTTTTGAAGGAAATTGGGTCCAACTTTAACCAGAATTTATTTTAGTTATAATTTTAATAAAGTGAGGGTCACCATCTAATGAAACTGGATGAGTCTAGGCTGGAATATATACTGTTGTCCCCACCTTCTTTTCTCTTGCTGATTATGTTTTACAAGTTATTCTATTCACTCTTATACCTTGAGATCATATTCTCATGAGTCAGGCGCAGGCTGGGATAGGACTCGGACCTTCTCTTTGTACCCTCGAAGTCTGTGCCATATACTTTTAACCTTGGCCTGAGATATTGGCATGGAAATGGTCTGTATTCTAAATATACAACATTCTTTTCCTTTGGCCTCAGACAAACCTGAGAATAGAGCTGGTGTAAGTCCATGGTGACAGCATTACACCATTTCTCAGAAACCAGCAGGAGAATTCTTCAGTGAAGTCAGAGCAGTGGAGAGAATCTCACTGTGAATCACACTGTAATTCTTCCTGTGGAATGGGAGATAATTTTAATTCAAGAGCGAAACCAACAGTCTTGCAGTATCACATCATTTCTAATAATTAAAAAGTCAGGAGTGTAGCACAGGTAAGCAAGCCTGGTAAAAACCCTTCTGACAAGAAAGATGCTTTTATTTTATTTAATTTTAAATGTGTCTGCATCATGCTAGATTCATAACCTAGGGCAAGTTTAATTAAAGTTAATGAAGCAGTTTAAAGTGAAGAAGAAATCAGCTACAGAAAAAGTGTTGATTGTTTTCTAATTATGCTGTGGACTTTCTCTGTAATGGATTCTTGCCTTTTTAACTCTAGATAAAGCCTAATTCTTGCCAATGTAGACAGGAGACCTGGGAAAGTCTTGCCTAGAGTTTCCTTACTCATTGGTTCTCTAGATACCTTAGTACTCTTGTGACATATCCATTATATTGTTTTTTGCCAACAGTTGGATAAAGTGGATTTTATTTTCTAAAGGTTCTAACAACAGAATAATATACAGGATAGTTTTGCATGTACAGTTTGAAAACTTGTTAGTTTATTAAGCTTTCATTCAGAAGACAAACCTATATGATACTGTTTAAGTGTCAGATTCAGCCTAAATTGAGTAATACCAGTGAGTATGGAGAATAACAGCCATTTTGTGTGCTGCTCTGAACCCACAGGTGGTGTCAATAGGATTTTGTTTTGAAGTGGCTGGACAATTTGCCTACAATACAAAGGGCATCCCTTTTACCCTCAGTGGCTAAGTATCTGCCAGTTACATGTTCTCTCCAGTTGTCAGAGCAGTTGGGGATGCTCCATCCCTGGAAGTGTTCAAGGTCAATTGTGCAACTCATCAATGCGCATAAAGGACATCAGTATTTGCATTATCCAGCTCCTCCAGTTCATGCAATGCATTTAAAAAAATCCCAAACATTCCTACATGGAAGAGTTTGAACACAGACTGGAATGTATCCTAGAGACTTGCAAAAATCTCATGGACAAGAGGGAGACTTATTCCATAGCACGCTGATTTTCTTCTTGTAAATCTGAAATGCAGTGTTGAACCCATAGAATCATTTGTGTCAGAAAAGACCCTTAATATCATTGAGTTTGACTGTAAACCCAACCCTGACAAGTTCACTACTAAACCAGTGACGTGCCTTCCTACAATTTTTCTTTGCTGTGATTTTGGTTGCTTGCAATGAGTATTTTAATTTTCCCAACCAGTGCAGATTTGGACGCTGAATTGTGCCTTGGTGTCCTGTCACTGTGGATGGCTGTGATCTCACAGCAGCTAATGGTGCATGGTCTGAGTGCAACATCACTGTTCCAAAACAGATCAACAACTAAACAGAAAGGCAGTATAATGAGAAACTCCTGCTGACAGCAGGTGCTTCTATTTTATCTGAGAATAATTCACTGAGTAGATAATTGGTGAATTACCAATGGGAAAAAACTTGATTCTGTCTGAACATAGGTTACCAAATGTACCACCATAAAATAATTGATTTTGTGATATATCAAGTGGGGACATAGTTGAGACTATTGAACTTTTCACTTAGGGCCTCAGGGTGAACTTAAACCAAGCTCCCAAAGGTGATGAACCAGTGCTTGACACGTGCACTCCTAACAGCCTCTTTAACTTTCATTTCCCCCTGCTTTTACCAAGATCTAGATGTGCACAGAGTCTCATTAAGATGGTTGACTTGTCGTTGGAGATAATCACCGAAGGAATGTGTTATAAAAGGAGAAAAAAAGTATGTCTAGAAAGTCTGAATAATTTTTTTATGCTGTTGTTTTAGTGAAGAGGCTTTGGATGCTGATAGAAAAGTTACTATAGCTATAGGGCACATTTAATTGCATTTTAGAAACTTCTTTTAATCCTGTAATAACAAAAAATTAAATCAGTGCTGACATTTTTTGTTGCCAGAAGAAGGTAGTAAAAGGGTAAAGAAATAATTGTTAGTTCTGAGAATATAATTAGCAACTTTAATGCTTTAATCTAAAAAATGCATATTTTGAGCCTGGGTGAATGATTAAAGAAAAGATATTGAAAGTCTTTGAAATTTCTAACTGTTTGTTTTTAATTGTAAATTATGATCACTATAATTAGCTCATTTAGTACATTTATAATGTAAACAAATATGAATATAGAGAAGTTCAGTGATATATTTCAGGGCAAATAAGAGCAACACTGTGACCCCGGGCTCTATTTATCAACCCTTTCTTGTAGTGTTTTGCACTGCTCTTCATTCTTTCATACTGCTATCCTCCCCCCCCCCCCCCCCCCCGC
>WEKX01002560.1:253057-266455 GCA_013390025.1 Pitta sordida | reverse complement strand
ATAAAAGAAAGCTGTACATAATATTTGCAGGTCTCTGCTGAGGTCTTAATGCATCTGAAACTACACTGAAGGAACTACAGATAGAAATCTGGTCCTTTTTGGGCTCCATTTAACTTCTACTCTAAAGCTTTCTTATTGCCAGAGTTTTTATCATTTTATAAAATAAATAAACGTTTTCTTAAACACGAGGCTGTTAATACTGACCATTTAGATGAGCTGAAAGTAATGTTATTTTTCAGGGAGAGTGACTTTCCATAGCTAGCTATGTGCAGAAATGCAGTGTGTCTGATACTGCCTGTCCTCTCTCCTTGAGATGCACTTTGTGTAGCATCCTGGGAGGAGATTTCAGAAATCTGCTCCTTTCCTCATACGTGTACTGCCCTACACATCCCAGTAACACAAACAGGAGCTGCCTGCCAAAGACTCCCTGTATGCTAATGGAAACATTTTATGAGTAACAGGATGTTTTCCCCCCATCAAGTTCAAAGACTAAAATTCAGGGTTTAGTCTGCCATTATTTTTGTAAAAAGGCATCTTTTGTTACATTTCCAGAGCTCAGTTATCATGCTGCGACACACTGCATCCAGTTCTGATAAGTCATGGAAAGTTATGATTAGTTAAGCTCCTTATGAATAGAAAAGGCTTCCCTGAAGGTTGAAACTTGCCTCTAACTTGAGATTTTAAATCATTGTTGAAGTGTTTTGACTAGGCTGCCTTAGTGTACACTAAACAGTTTAAGGTTACTTTTTAATCCAGTGGCGCCTGTTTTATGATGTACCCGTGCTGCAGTTCGAATGTTGCTCTGTTCATCACTGCCAGCTGTCTCCTTGGGATCCTCTAGTAACTAAGTTGTTTTATCTCAGAGGAATGAAATGTCAATAACAAACAAATAATAACTTTTCTGCTGAATTCTCAAGATTTAAAAAAACCTCTCTTCTGTCATATTTCCCTTATAATGTAAAATGTATTGCAAGGGTTATTTGCTCTGTTCTTGCACTGTGAGCCTCCAGGAGTTAAATGTTTATAGTATGAGACAAAGGTAGAAAAGGTACATATTGCAGTAGTGTATTCACCACTTTCTGTGGATATTTTTTAGCTGAAGGAAATAAGCCCTGGTTATTACAGCTGTCACACTGACATCTGATCCTTCAGTATCAGTGATTTCCTCACCCACCACACGACCCTGATCACTACCATGATTCTCTGTCCACTGTAACACTGAGAAAGGTCTTGGCCCTCCAGGTGCTGTTTCAAGTCTGAAATAGCAACTTGTCTGTCACCCTCTCTCTGGCTGACTTACTGCTTATGGACCAGCAAAAATGTTTAATGTAGGCAGGGTCTCATTCATTTAATGTAGGCAGGGTCTCATGCAGCAACAAAGTAAAGAATGTGTCTTATGTTTGTTTCATGGCTGATGCAGAGCAAGGGCACTAAGCATGCAGTGGTTGTTAAAAATGAGCAAACTTGGAAGCGAATTTGAGGCTTAATCTCAACAATTACATTTTTGCTCTTCCTTTCTTCTTTTGGGGACCATGCTTCCTGAAAGTCATTGAGAGGTATCTTGAAATTTCACACAGGAATGGGGGCGTATAATAGCTTCATAATTTCCATGAGTGAAAACTGAAACAATTAAAAATATTGTCACACAAAAATTCAAATCCAAAGCAGATCGTTACTGAATTTGGGGGAAAAATGAGTGAACAAGCAAAAATATTTCATGGAGATATAGTTAAAAACCCTAAAGCTCGAAACCAATCCCCAGAATTCTGTAGCTGAAACTAATCAAGCTTCCCATGATGCACATTTTTCTCTCCTTTTTAAGTACCTTACTAGTGGTAAGATTAATTTAAAAGTGGCTTAATCTAGGCAACATGAAAGACTTAGACAGTAGACTTTTCTACACAAACAGATAAGGCTTATCAGGCCTCCCTAATTTTCAGGTATGAGGCATTGGAAAAGATTCTGTACTTAAGATAACAGGGTTGGCCTAATTGGCTATTGCTCTGTACATTATGCAAGCTTTGGCACAGTGATTGCCCAATGTTTCCAGCTCTAAACACTTCTCCTTTTTAGCCCTGTAGTGTTGTTAAATTCATGTAAACCGGTTTGTGGGGGTTGACAACTAAAAATCAGGGTTTGTATATTGAAATTCAGCTGCATGTGGATTCAACCAGAGATTATATAGATATAACTCTAGAGCAATAAAGAGGTTGGATAATCATCTTATGTAGTTTTTGGAGTGATTTTAGGTTAATAAATATACTTTACGAAACTTCTTTTTTTTCTTTTTGCTTTGATAGATATGCTTGTAAGCGTCTGACCTGCAATTCCTCCTCTGATGCAGATGGAGAGGCACTTTTGTGTAGGCTGTTTCTAGTCACCTTTGCTAAGGTAGTGCTGAGTTTCTTACTGTGACCCCTGTGATCAGGAACTCTAACAAACACAGCTGCAACATGTTACATTGCAAAATGTTTTTCTTTGAAACAGGACTATCCACACTTTAATACCCTTTGCAATATGTCCTGGATTGCCGTTGCATGTACCATTTTTTATGGCATGAAAAGTCCTCTCTTTATGTTCTGTCAGAAGCATATGTCCATTTGTAATGATATACATATTTAATATATATATATATGCTTGCATATTGTATTTTATATATACATGAAGTGACTTCATAGCTCATGATAAGGCCGTCCTTTAAAAAAAACCCTTACAAAATTTTATATAGTTGTAAACTAAAGTTGAAGTTATATGTGAAGTTAAAAGGTTATAAATGCAGTTCTGCTTATCTTAGTGGAAAACCAGATCAGAAATTGTCAACAGAGTACTTTTAGAAGAGTTCTGTCATGACTCTCAAGATGGAAAGCAAGATAGACAAGGATTTAGAGCTAATGCAAAGAGGCAAAAAGACAAGGGAGTGTATGTGTTTCCTGAGAGAAAACCATAAAAAGAAATGTAAAAAGTGGGAAAATCCAGGTGTGTTAATTCTGAGCATATGTTTGACATTAAGTTATTACAGGAAGGGCTTTGGTCTCTGTTAAATGAAAAAGTAGAATTCTACTGAATAAGGGACACATATCAAACCAGCTGGACTGGACAAAAACTTGTTGCCCTTCCACTGCTCTTTATACACAATATTTACTGTAAACAGAGATGTCACACAAACAGAACTTTTGGGGGCTAGAGATGGGATTATGTGGTTCTACCTCCTAAATCCTAATGTTTAAAGAGGAAAGAACCCCACTGATTTCAATTTGTTTTCTTTTAAAATAATAAAGAAAAAAAGTTGTTAAAAGTTGTCAGTTGTGTTGGTGGACAAACACTGGGTTGGATTCTGCCATTGGCAGTTTATATTTGAAATGCTTTGAATGTTGTGGTCTCTGGAGCATAACTCTGTGCTTGTTCATTGTCACTTATGAGATTTGCATGTGCAAAGCCTTGGTCTTCACTATGCTTATAAGTTTTCCACAGTGATTACGACTAGGGTCCTTAAATGATACTGTAATTGCCATTATTCATAGTAATGGCTTATTAGTAATAATTACCAATAATCTTCATAATCCCCTGAGGAAAAATACTGTAGGATGAAAGCAGGAGATGGAGTCATTATAAGAAAGAGAGACTCGTTCCTTGTGTCCCTCTTGTAATAAAATAATTAATTCCCATCTTTTTTTGAGGGTGATGAAGAGATTTCTAAAGAGACTTCTCTCATAATGACCCTCTTTGCTCACCTGCAAGGCTTCAAAAATTAAGAGTGAAAGAATGATTGAGCCTCTGCCCTGAGTGCTGTGAATAATTCAAGGAGCAAATATGACTTATTTCCATCCAACCTTCTGTCTTTCCTTCACTTTTTCTTCATCCTAATTTTCATGCTCTCCTGTGTTTTCGTAAGTCTGTAGTTTGTGGTAGGCAAAAAGTATTTATAGCTTAGTAGAAACACCTTCTCAGAAAATTTTCAGAAAACCTCCTTCTCGCAGGATCTGTTGCCAAATATGTATTGTTTTTGTATTCTTAAAATCACTTTTAAAAAATGTGTACAAAGCTCTGGCTGTGTTTATCTACAGCTTTAAAAGAACTATAATCAAAATGAACAGCATTCCATGATAATTTAGTCTTCGGACCCAGTAATTCTAACTCACTTATACAAGTGCACCTCTGTCCAATGGTTTGTCCTATATACAGAGTGTGCCTGCAGCATCATGGAGGGCAGAGAGAGAAATATTTCTAATTGGCTGGGAAGGTTCTGTGCAGATGAAGCAACGTAATCCTGAATGGTGTGCTCAGAATTTTTCAATAAATTTTTTCGTCACTACAGAGCTTTATATAACAGCAGTAACGGCAAGAAAGGAAATTAGAAACACATCTGAGACTGCATCTCATACTTAATAATGGCCTAAAATTCTTACTGTTTATTGAAACAAACACTCCTTGTCAGGGTGTTGATCAAAAATTCTCTGCAGTCTCTTTTCTTTGATCTTCTCATTTTACAAACCACAGATATTTATTGCCATTTCCTTATTTAGTTTTATGTCTAAAACATTGAAATTAAAAACTGCCTTCCAATCATATTGCATGATAAGGAGTAATCCTGAATCCATCGAGCCAACAAACTTATCACTGAATAAATTTGTCAACTCATAAAGAAAGAATTCTGGTGTAGCACAAATAGAAGTGGTCATAGGTGGCACTAATAAGGCTACTTTAAAAAGCCTTTCATCTGTGAGCCTCCTGCTTTGAGTGCTGTCCTGTCGGAGTACGGACTTAACCTATTTAATATACACATTTACCTTTTGTTTCAGAGCTCGCTGGCTCCTGCACATGCAAAACATTTGAATTTCCTGTTGGCTCAAAGGTGAGATTTGTAACATTTATTAAAGTTGCTTTTCACTGTGAGTTTACTGGGCAGAAAGCCTGAGTGCCTTATTTTTAGGAGGGAGTTAATTGCTTGAATTTACCAGAGGGGTGAACATTATGCTTTCTTTGCAGCACCACTATCCACTAAGGTTGCCAGGTGTTGAAGTTCCCTAGAGGTTCCCTATTTATTGAAGAAATTCATTAAATATCCATTTATCTGAAGCTGGAGTTCCTACCATCGCTTTCCCATTCATTGTCTTGGCTTTTGAATTTCTTCGTTGATCCTGTTCATTTCTGTCCATTCCTCTCCATAAGGAGAGCAATCTCCTCCCTTGCTCTGCTTGAGCATCTTGGCTATTACAAATAGACCAGACCTCCTCAGAACTGAATGTGCCTGAAAGCCTTTCGCTTTGAGCTGGCTGCTGATGCACAGGGACAGTTCAGGGCCTGAAGTATATGGGTGCTCTCTAGCAGGATGGGAAGGAAGATGAACAGAGTGCAGGAAAGACAGGACAAGTAGAGGGAAGGATGAGGAGCGAAGAGGTATTTTGCAATGTTCAAACTAAAAAGCTATAAATTGCCCTTTAAAATCTATGAATGGACTTCTCAACAGATGGCAATCCTACTGTCAAGCGAGCCAAAGGCAGGCAGACCATAATTGTTAGCAAGTGTATTGTTAGGGGAATTTACTAATTTACTGATGCAGCAGCCGCTTCAGTTGAAGAATAAATTGGAATATTTTGGTGCATTTCCTTTAAAAAGTCATCCACTTGTAAGTCTATGTATTAAAATTACATAGTCTTAAATGGGGGTCTCCTTCACTAAACAAAAGATATGCAAATTACATTTCAAGATTTATATTATGATAAAAACCGAAACACAAAAGAGACATTATCTTGCAAAAATGTAAAAGTACACTGCTTCATGAGTCTATAATGATATAATGTGATGTTGATGTAGTTAAAGATGTCAGAAAGGAGACAATGACCTTAGAAGTTTAAGGCAGACACATTAATATTGATTGATTTTTAAGAGATTAAACAGCAAGAATATATCTATACATAGCTTGGATATTGGATTGTTTAAAAATTTGAGATGAGATACAGAACATTTTTCTCTTGTAATGCTTTAGACCTAATAGCAAGAACATGTTTTAAATGCAGCCATTTGTACTACAAGAAACTGGATGATGATTTGCCTTGAATTTATCAGACTATGAACTATTTCTCATAAAAACTAGCAGTCTTTGACGAAGCTGGATGATCATTTCTGGCTTAAGCGCAAATGCCAGTCTGTCATAGGAGATGTCACGAAAGTCCTAATGTAGGGTTTTTTTGTGTAGTTTTTGTTTCTTTTTAACCCTGTTCCATACAGATGTAGTTCTGTATGGAGTCTTATACTTAACTATTTTGTATACGCACACACAGAAACACACAAACACACATATCTATAATATACTGAGTACTGTAAAACCTCAATACTTTCTGCCCTTGGACCAAATAATATGACTGCACATCAATCGTATCTTTTTGTTGCTCCTGTTTTTTCACAGAATCACAGCATCACAGAAAATGCTGACTTGGAAGGAACCCACAAGGATCCCGTGATCTGATCGAGTCCAACTCTTAGCCCTACACAGGACCAACCCCAAGAATGACGCCATGTGAGAGTATCATCCAAATGCTTCTTGAGCTCTGTCAGACTTGCCACTGTGACCACTTCCATGGGAATCCTGTTCTAGCACCCAAACACCCTCCGGGTGAAGAATCTCTTTCTAATATCCAACCTAAATCTCCTCTGACACAGCCTCAGTCCATTCCCTTGGGTCCTGTCACTAGTCACGACAGAGAAGAGATGAGTGCCTGCCCCTCGTTTTCCGCTTGCGAGGAGCTGTAACTGCAATGAGGTCTCCCCTCAGTCTCCTCAGGCTGGACAGACCAAGTGCCCTCAGACGCTCCTCATACAGCTTCCCATCAAAGTCCTTCACCATCTTCCTTTGTACACTCTGTAAGAGCTGAATTACTTCTTGTTTAATAAGTTTAGGCTCATTCTTACATCCATGCTTATGCTAGCAAAGTGATAAACTTGCTTCTCATTGAGGAGGAAGGTGCTAAATATTGTGGTATTTATTATTCCCTTGAGGCAGTTCATTTTGTCATCTCAGATTGATAGAAGTTTCATCTCATTCACAGATGAGCTGAATGACTTTTAGGAACCAGGCCACAGATGCCTGGGACACAGCAACCAAGAATTCAGCTTGAGAGAGAGAACAAGTCTGACCTGTGGGAGTTGAACTCTCTTGCTGAGAAGAGATCCTGAAGCATTGTACAACCTGGAGATTTTCATTCAGAATCAGCCTTCACAAAACATGAAGTAGATAAACTTAAGGTGTTAACCACATTTTATAAAAAGCTTTTTTAATATCACTTTGCAATGAAATATTAATCTTTTACCTGCTTCTTCCCACATGTGAAGTGATAGAAAAACAATATCTGAAAGAAAGAGGACATGCAGGAACTTGGAGTTCAAAGTAGACATTTTGCATGGTAATTATATGGCCACTTTGCCTCCAGATTCAATTTTTTTAATAGAAAATGATTGATATTTTTGGGGAGAACTATCAAACAGTAAAGTGTCTGGGTGTTATAGCTGCATCCTGTTAATGTCTACTTAGTTTCACCAATGGTAAAACCTGTTTTGACCCCCCCAGTATAAGAAAATAGTCCAAACAGCCTGTTTGGTGAACCAGAAAAAGCACAGTGTCTCCAAAGGGCCTAGCCTAAGTAAGCGTCCAGAGTCCCAGAAAGCCAAGAAATTTGAAGGCAGTCAGATTTGATTTAATTATTTTTTACTACAAATCTCATTTCAGAGAATGATTAACGGGAGAACAGACATAAATGGCAAAGTCTTGATCAAAGGAGCTGCTGTCAGAGTACCATCTAGATAAATTAGGAAAAGAATGCTCAAGTTTCTGTGAAAGAAGACTAATGACATTAAGTCAAGATGAAAAAGAAAGAAGTAGCATTGCAGGCTGAAAATCATAAAAGACTAGCCTGCCCTGACAAGAAGCCCTGAGAAATTCCCTGAACTGGAAAGTAACTGGAATTGGAAAGGAATGACTTTCTGCAAGTGCTGGATTTTGAAGTTGCTCAGGACTGAAGATGACCCAGTCGGGAAATTTGCTTTTTGGAACCTGTCAAGACAAGTGAAGGAATCTTCTGGAAGCATCTGAAACAGCACTTGATGGTATCAGCTCTACACACTGCAGGTGTTCTGCATCTTGTGTACTTACTCTACCCAGTGAGGATTAGCCCCTTCACTTAAAATCTGAAACACTCACAGCTGCAGGCAAGTAGTCAGTAGATAAAAGGGGGCTGTGAAGCCTACAGCCTGTAAATGTTCGTGTAATTTAAGGAACCTATTTACAAGAAATGGGGAATGGCAGTCTCCTGGAGGAAGCAGTGGCCCTAGCTGAAATCATGAAAAAAAACTATAGGTGGACCTGAATGTACACGTGACAAGCAGAGGCTTCTCCAAAGGTAGGACTTGTCTTTAGGTATACCAAAGAGGATTTCAGAAAACCAAATTAAAAAAAACTGAAGCAATCCCATTTCAATGGTTGAAGTGTACTCCTGGAAATCTAGTGTTTAAACAAAAATAAGGTGTCCTATTTCTCAGGAGACATTGAATTGTTGTTAAAGTATTAACTTAGTTTTTTAAGAAACACTAGCATTCCTGGCTAGAGGAGCAGCTCTTCCATTGGAAGCCTCCTTGCCTCAAATTTAGATTATAATATAGAGTAACCTTTCTGCAGACAAGCACTTATTGTGATCTTTGCTAAAACTATATGAGCTGAGCTAATGTGCTTTTCTGTGATGTGTAAAGTAAATGCTAGGATGCCCCATTGTACCTGACTGCAGTCGCATGAAGTTCTGCTTCAGCAGCATTCCATTGTAACACAGGATTTTGAAGGCAGGGACACAGTCTCTGTGGCATTGCACATCAGCAAGAAATTATTTTTGAAAGTAGGAAATAAAGAGTTTGAACTGATGTTTAGAACAAATGAATGGAAACAGCATAACTTTCAGTACTAGTATTATATGCCATCATAGAACAATAAGTAAATGAAGCATGTATTTAAAATTTGGTGAGAAGCTTTTGTACATTTTAGTTCTGTTTGACTCAGCAGGTGTGCTGCACTTTAGACTTCAGTCTCCAGGGCTGTCAATCCAACAACTTTCACAAGCGCTATATTCACTTAAAAGCTGTAAGAGGAAAATAGAAAGGGATGATGTTAATAGCACTTATATAGCTTTCCTTCCTGAAAGCACAGTGCAAACATGAGGTAATTAACAAGTACTCTGTCTTGGAGATGCAAATGTGTTTCTAAACATCCTTTAAACAAAGATAATACAGACATGTAAGACCAACTTATGCCCAACTGCCCATTTTCAAGTGTAAATATTGCAAAGTGGTATTTGTGGTGGTGTTTCTCTGTGTAGTCGATCAGTAAGTCCAGCTTGCTGTAATACATGATGTATTTCTGCATGCAGAGCTCCTTCTTGTGTTGGTAGTAGGATGGTAACAGGTTTGACTAGATTAGATTAGGTAACAGGTGATACGTTGGACTTGATGATCTCTATGGTCTTTTCCAACCTTACTGATTCTGTGTTTCTGTGATTCTTTGTTGTGTGAAGAAATTAATGTAATCATTTCAGATTCTATTTGATGAAGTATCTGATATAGGTAACCACCAGCAAGTTTTACCAGGAAGTGCATTGTTTGAGTAGAGTCAAAATATGTGATTAGGTTGCACAGATGAACTACTTACTCAAACTGCCAGCAGCCTCTGTAGCAATCCTGCTGTGCCTGCTTCTCTCCGTCAGCTCCAGCATCTACCCACCCGGCATTAGGTACTCTCAATATGTCCCACAATGTCTTGTACTCCTGGACAGGCAGTTATCCATCTAATACATTTACTTAGAAAGTTTTAAGTCTTAAAAGGAGAGAAAATCCACTTTAGTATAGTAATGAGTGTCCCAATCTCATGCACAAGACCGGGTGTTCGATTCCTGCCAGGGAGGCAGTGGTGCTGTTTAAGAGTTGGACTCGATGATCCTCGTGGGTCCCTTCCAGCTCAGAATATTCTGTGAATCTGTGAGAGAACCAGAAAAGAGAGGTTCAGCTGACATTGAGAGAAGTGAAATCCTTTTAAGGAGAAAAAAGGGACAGATAGAACTAAAAGTCTCAACATTTTTCTAGAAATGAGGAATAAAATGTCTGTAGGTATGGTGTGTTTTCAATGTACTGTTTTTCTGGTTGAAATAAAAGTTTGGCAGTGTTCGCAAAGCTAGACGTAGACTCATAGGTAATTTTGGTAATTCAAGAGTTCTGAGCTCTTGAGCTACCAAGGGCTACCAGTGCAGATCTACTGGGACACAGACCAAGTATACTGGGGGAAGTGTCTGTTTAACTCTCCTCTTCATTCTTAGGCCATTATGGACTTTAACACAACAAATCTGTCAATTTTGCAATTTTCTCCAATAAGAGAGTTTTGGCAGAAGCTGAAGCCTGTGCTGTGCTTATGCACAGTTAGGTAACGAATGCATGCTCCATTTGAGAGAGGCACAAAAAGCTTCTCAAAGTTACTGCGTTATACAGTCTCTCTCTCAGTGCTGAGCTTAGCTGCTGATGGCAGAGGAGGTGTGAAAAGGCTTGTTAATAAAAGTCTGTTTAGATTTCATTACTGTGAGCAGCAAAATCAAGACAATACAGACCTTGCCAACCCTCTGAGAATTTCAGTGCTCTCTGGAAATACTTTCTTTCCTGCACTGGGTACCTTTCCCAGTTGAACATTTATGCACTACAAGCAGAGTTTTCCTCTGCTGCCTTTGAAGAATAGAGAGAGTGGAAACTGCCTTCGCCTTGTAGAGAATGGATCAGGAAAGATGAAGGAAGGAGCCAGGGAGGTCTTGCTTCTCGTACTCTGACACACCAAAGAAGTCTCCAGCTCAGTCCTCTGTATTTTGGTCTTATGTTTCCTCCCTATTTTTTTTTTTTAATACTAGTCAGAGAAGGAAAAAAGGTCACTGGTGTGGAGAATGCACTAGATGTGGCATTCTGGCACACTGATGTTGCAGAAGTGCCAAAAGCATCGGAAAAGGACATGACTCACTGATTGGTCCATGGAATGAGAATTGTACGTTGGTTATGTTTGACCCATAGCTGGGGTCTGGAGAAGCCATCTATTAGCAAGTTCTGTCATGGCTTTTAGATTGTGCCAAAAGCATTTTGTTGGCTAAATCTAGAGAAGGCTAACTTGAGGAGGGGTACAGTGTTCCAGAAAGAACTCTACAATAATATTAATTTCTTCCTCTTCAAAATGGCTTTGGCCTCTAAGCAGGGAAATAAAAGTGAGCATTTCTGAATGAAAGCTGTAGCTATGGAGGTATCTTTTGTTACGTGACCAGCTCTAGGCTTTAACAAATTTGAAGACTTCAGTGATGCTGTTCAGATCACTATGAAAGAAAAATCCTAACCTGTGGCAGACTTGGCATGTGGTGTGGACAGGCTTTTTTTCCCCCAGAAGATTAAACCTCCTCTTTCATCACTAGGATTTTACTTTGTTGTGGTCTTTTTAATGTTCTGCAAGTTTTGCTTAGGTATTTATTAAAGTTTTTTAATGCTTAATTGTTGACGAAAGCAGATATATGCCTTGTAATGATAAATGCAACTGTTCCTCTCTCTACCAGCATACACAATCACCTGAATATACCAGATATATATATATATATACATATGTCAAAACTTAACCATAATAAATTACATGAAGTGGTTGCTGGGAAGCTGAGTCAATCCAGTTCACTGTATATTCCACTGTGTTGCAGTTTCATTATAAATTCAAAGTAATTTGCAAAGGTTAGTAAAATCTTATTTCACTTTTTTTTCACTTGTCCCCTTGTATTTTCTAAATAAGTCTCAAATGTAAATGATTAATGACCTAACTTAATCAAAAGGAGAATTATTCAGAGAACATGTTTAAATAGCACACTTCCATAAATGTATTTTGCATCATTACTGAGTGATAACCTAATACAGTGAATTAGTACCTTTCTCCCTAGTATAACTTATTTTTCATCAAAAGTAGAATTTAGGCCTTTTCATTTTGTGTTGTCATGACTTTTGGTGTTACATTCAGTGCCTCGCCCCATCCAGGAGATCTAGAAGGGTGATACTTCATTTATTCAATCATTGCAGTCTTTTCTGTACAGTTACTTAGCAAAAACATTTTGTTACCTGGAGTGGTTAGTGGTGTAGTCATTGAAGTCAATATGACTTTCACAATTGATTTCAATGAGAAGAGGAATGTGTTGACTTTAACTGAGTCACCCCAGTAAAAGATGAACACTGTGCCCATTTAAGTAGTGTATCACACTCATATTTTTAGGAGATCACTTGTAAAAAGTGTCCTGGAAAAGGAGGGGAAGAGAATATGCTGGTTAGGCCGAAATTTACTTTCTGAATTCTATTTCTACTTGCAGGAGGAGAATACAAAATGTAGGGCATGTGCTGTATATTAATATTTATTCAAACTGCTTTTCTGATGCATTGCCTTTCTGATGCTACATGGTGTTCTCCTTCACTATTTCCCAGCATAATGCCTAATGTCCTGCTCTGAAAATTATCCATTAAAATTTTATTAATTTTGTGTTTTGGTGAGACAGTATGAGGAAATGCCATTGGAAAATTAGATTCCTTTTTGACATCAGGCGCCCAGTCAGCAATCCAATCCCATATGTTTCTACTGAGACATTAGGATTTGATATAATTTTGGGCAGAAAACATTTTAAAATGAAACAATTGAATTTTCTAGATGGTCTTGGGGACCACTTAGCTTAAGAGAATACACTTCCAAATCAAAAGCCTTTCAATCATTCTAAATATTATTTGGATGATATTTGCTTTATGTGTAGTAGCAGTTTGAATTTGTATTGAATGTTTGACTGGCTCATGCTCACATAGATGAGGTATGAAATTGTTATTTCATATTTTTCTAGTGTTTGCATTGCAAGTGACATCTGGCTGACAGGAACTTGGAGAAATGAAATCTGAAGTGAATGCTGCAGTTTACCACAGTATCGTATTTATCAAAAGGCTTAAGGTTGGTCTGTCTTTGTTTAACATGGGGAACAAACAGCAATGAATAAGGAACAGCACTTTTTTTTTTTTTGAGCGAGCTGCTTATAAAATGAAGATAGATGAAGAAAAAATGTTAATGGTATTCTATACTCTGTTAATTGAATTAATTTATGCAAGCAATCGTGCGGACTGACTGAGAGACGGTTCTCAACTTGTATGGAGGGGTTGGTTTTGTTGTTACTATGCCTTTAGATTTTGGTTAATATTATATCATTCATACCCACTCTGTCACAGAGATAGGGAAGTCTGGAATAAGCTATTGTAGCAGACTGACACATTCTTTATAAATTTTAGTGTTTAACTACAGAAGTCTAAGGGTAGGTTTAATTCTAATTGTGTTATAAC
>WEKX01002560.1:224124-247752 GCA_013390025.1 Pitta sordida | reverse complement strand
GTAGTACAAATAGAAGGAAGACCTGCTGTCACACCTCTGTGATGCAGAAAATCAGAAGACTCTATTTCTTTGTAGTGGTGTTGTCAGCAGATGTGGAACTTCCAGAAAAAAGATGTCTAAAAGATTAGGATTAAAGTCCTTTAATGGTAAGGAAGTCTGTCTTTAGATGGAGAACATACATGAACATTCCGGTATTAAAGAACTAAAGCTGACAGCATATTTTGTATCTTTCTATTCCTCCAGAAGGAGAATATTGTTTCTTGATCAGGACTTTTAAATGTTTAGTAGCAAGAGAAACTGAGTCTTGAAATTATCATGTGCATCTCTGTGCTGTAGAAGATCTGAAAGGAGGAAGGCTACACTTGATGCTGGAGTTTAAAACTATTTTACACTTTCCCTTTGGGAATGGTGGAAGCCCTATTAAAATGAGTCATTTCAAATTTAGACTGAATGAAGTACTTCAGAATTTACTATGGGGAACAATCCAGCATTGGCAAGAGAATGATCATAATGACCTAATATTATAAAGACTGTCTATTTCTGTTTCCTGTAGATCTGCGAAATGTCTGACTTTTACAGGATTTGATTCCAATGTGACCACCAAGAAAATAGAATCTGGGAAGTTTTCTTATTCTTGGTGCATGTGTAATGTTCCTCCATGTCTTTATGGCAGTCCTAATCTAAATGATCTGCAATCCTTGAGCACAAAGCCTTCAGGTTTAGCTGGGGCAGGTTGCAAACTGCTGAGCCCTGCTAAACATCCTCAGAGCTGCAAAAGGCACAGGGTTCTTAAGCTTTTATTTGAAAAGTCTGTAGCTATTATTAAAATAACCTTCAAGTATTGACTCAAAATCCCTTCACACTTTGCTAAAATTGTCCTGAAATTTCTGTCATTCTCACTAATATGTTTCATTTTCTGTTCCACATGCTGTACTTAGCACTGTGAGAATTTCTCCCTCTTCTACCTTCTGTATATTAAAAAAATGTTGGTGCCATTTTCCTAAAACAAATAAGTAAAGTGAAATTTCCCTTTGATCATTTTCTCTGTTCGTATTAAAAAGTACATTGCATTTAAAAAGTACATTACATTGCCTCTTGTCTATTGTTTAAATGACAAGTCCAGATCAGGTGCTTTAAAAGTTTGCAGTTACAAATGGAAATGTCTTTAACTATTTATAATCATCTTTGTTTAAATTGTCTTTACACATAGAAGCAAGGTAAGTAAAGTATAGAAAGGCACAGAAAAAACCATGTTTTTTAGAAGTCAGTGTTTCGTGAAATGGACACATTCTTATCAAGGACTAAGGAAGTCTTTTATTTTTGTTTGGTTTTGGTTTTTTTCATCAGCATATGAAATATTTACTTGTTAGGCAGTGTCAGGAACACCCATTCTCTATACTGCTGTACCAGCCCAACCTATCAATGTGCTGGTTAATTAAGTGTGACCTAAACCAACTTGACTTGAGCTCTGCATTAAATGCACAAAACCCATTTGAGCTGACCAGCAGCAGAAGTGGTACTCAGAGAAATTGAAAAGGATTTCTCCCAAATGCTTTCTACTTACTTACAGCACTCAAGTAATGGCTGAAGATTAGCATATGACATGACAGATTACATTAAGTCATGTCTTTCCAGTGCTTTATGACAGCACTATCACATTAGCTTCTTAGCACTGGCACATCGAGGCATGCAAATGTTTTCAGACCCTCTTATTCAAATCTACAAGCTGACATGGCAGCCTTGATATGATTATTAGTCATTTGAGAGACTTTAATTCACGTCATCAGATAACAGGTTCTGCTAAAAGGTTAGAGAAACTGTCTGCTTTTAATGAAGCCCTCAAAAAAGACCCTCAAAAACATCCCTGCTCACAGAGAGCCTGATTTGACTTTATTGACAAGATCCCCCTAAGAGTGAACTTGAGTTGAATAAGCAAGCAGGCATCCAGAGTGAAAAACTCACTGACTTCATTTAAAAATGAGACCAAACTGGGTTGAAGTTCTATTTTTCTGCCTCCCATTTTCACTTTCTAGTTGTCTCCCAGCTTTAAAGACAAGGTGCTCTGTCTGGAAAACATTTTAATCATATGATGTTGAATGTGAAAAGGCAGAGCAAAGACTGGTCTGATACCTTAGTGGCAGACTTTCATTGTTATAGAGTGGAAGGTCACTGCTGCTTACCTCAAAGGGTTAAAAGGTGGCATCTTGCCACCAGAAGCTGTGCAGCACAGTTACAAATTCTGTTTGCACTCCTTTAGTCTGCATCAATTAACATCACTTTATATGCAGATATTGTTTCATGTTAAATAATGGTGAATTTACATTCCAGTGAAAATTACCTTGTAAATTAGTCATCCATAGATCAGTGGAAGGTGGCTCAGGGTGAGTGAGGTGAGAGATGATCTTCCTGGGGAGGTAGAAAGGAAAGGAGGCCTTTACCACAAAAAGGGATACTTGTTGCTAAAGCAGGGATTTCTCTGAGGATGTTGTTGGAAATTAGTGCTGGTGCGAGCCAGCATTGCCCCCACATGAAAGGTACGTGTCATAAAATTAAAAAAAAAAAAAAGTATCTGAGTTCTTAAAATCCCTTGTTATCAGTGGCACAGTGGCCTCTACATCAGCAGAGCTTATGTTAAGGTAGTACTGCCCAGACTGTGGCTGACTTCAAGAAAGCTGCTGGTACGTATCTCTGGTGGGACTCATTGCAGGCTGTGTGTGATCACTTATTGTTGCCTAAGGAGGAGGCTGAAGGTTGGTTGTGGACTTCGTGAAGCACCTGATTCAGAGTTCACTTTGCTTATGCTTCAGGCTTTCTCTAGAGCCTTGCTTGGTTTGCCTCTTAGCAATATGCTAATTTGGAAAGTGGTAAAGAATTCTTCACAAACATTGTGTATTTGAGCTAATTGTTGCAGCTGACTTTAATTTTTTTCTTTGAAAAGACAATTCAGAGTCCCTAGTATAGGACTCACACTTTGGTTATTAGGACATGCATAGGCCGAGTGAGACAAGTTTGAGACTGCAGCTCATTCACCTCAATGTAAAGGACCCAGTTTGTATCACCTTTCATATTGCATCTGTCTTGCCTCCATAGCACACATCCCCCAGGAATTCTGATTTTGTTCCTCTGGATATAAACATGCCATGTGCAAAACAGCTCAGTCCTCTATCTTGGCTTACTCTCATCCTCTCATCTTCATTTGCCTTTGCTGCTCTTGCAGCTTCGGTCGCAGTGGTCCTCTCAGATCCAATCAACCTGTTCTGCTTCTTTTTCCGTGTCTTCTGCCTCTTTTTATATCTGAGCAAAATCAATTGCTCTAAGTACTACTGGTCTAATCTGACTGTACTTCATCCCATTTCTTAGGGATAAACTGACAGGACAATCAACAAGGCAATGGAACACCAGCTCCTTTGTTACTGCTCCCACCCATTTTGCCAAGAGCTTTTCTGTCCTTAACC
Source organism: Pitta sordida (assembly GCA_013390025.1). Taxonomy (NCBI): domain Eukaryota; kingdom Metazoa; phylum Chordata; class Aves; order Passeriformes; family Pittidae; genus Pitta; species Pitta sordida. The sequence goes on along the minus strand of WEKX01002560.1, from coordinate 244,297 downwards.
ACAGCTCCTCATCACAAGACTCCACTTCTGTGCTTTGCCAGCATGGCACAACCTTGTTTTGTGTCTGCTTCACTGATTCTCCATTTCCTCTTATATCTGTCTTAAAATGTGTCTTTCAGCCTTGCTTATGCTTGTTAATTTCTCTCTCATTGGATTTATGCTCGTAATAATGATAATTTATTAATCGTACAATGTCTGTCTATCTGCATTAGGTAATCTAAACCATCATTTTATGTAACTTTGTGCAGGGTTTTAGACCATGGTTTGTGTGAAGGCTACTATATAACACGGTTACATTGCTTTTTTGCATGTTTTTCCTCTTAAACTGGAACAAAAAATCTTGTGTTACATTCTGCTATGTCATTGCTCATGAATTAATTTGCAAGACTAAAATGAAATATTTAGACTTCAGTCTTGGAAACTCTTCCACATGAGTTCTCCCACTGAGCTTGAAGAAGATTGAAAAAATGTAAGTCTGTTCATGGACACTTCAGCAACTGGCAGGACAGCTAAATGAAACCAGGAGTTTTGAGCAGCTCTCTCATATGCACCTGTGAAGCTTCTTAACTATGGGAAGAATAAAGGGATACAAAATTATGATAAAAGACAGGATATAACTGTAGCACTAGTTTTTCCTCATCACAGAATAAGTGTATGGGCTCTATTAAAACAGGTTATCCTTGAAGTTGTAAACCAGTTTAGGTAAAACAAATGAAAGAAAAGAGTTAATATCCATATATACATATGTCAATAGTCTGTATTAGTAAAGATAAAAAATATATAACTGCTGTGTGTCTTCATAACACGGGCAAAATCAATCCTGAAATTATGCTTATGGGTTTTGGCGTGAACTAGCCTGGCTAAAGATGTTTCTTTAAAATGGTCCATTTCACTGGGCTAGGTACTTGCTGTGAAAAGGAAGTTCCATACATCTTTTTTCTGCAGCTCTACTGTCAGCAGAAACCTTAAGCAAACTTTTACTGCACTGTGTGGCACTGGATGTTGAGATCCAGCACAACCATCCCATCTGTCAGTGGATGTGCTGGTGCTGCTGGCAAAAGCCTTAAATCCTCAGCCTGGCATGATCCCAAACGCAAAATGGCTCCATCCTGTTTTATGGGTTGATTTCAGCACCAGAGGGGAAATAACAGGCAATAGCTTCTAAACTCAAAGTTCCAGTCCTAGGAGGAGTTAGCATAGCTGCTGACTGTAATAGGACATGTCTGAGCCACTTGCCTCTCCTCTGTAGATGTATTCCTGATCCTCTTTTGTCTTTTCTGAAACACTTCAAGTAGAAAACTGGGATCAGAGAAACACAAATTATTTTAAAAGCCCTGCTGAGTCTCTGAATTTTTCCAGACACTTCTGTACTTGCAGCTATTTCCATTTTGTAGTTTAACACAAGCTAGAAAATCCATACTGTTTTGCTCCCCTCTGCCTATTTCTTCTGCAAGGTATACATGTTGATCAATAAAAAATCTATCTCCCCCTTTCATTACTTCTAGTCTCCTGCCACACTCATACTCTCCTACACACAGGTTATGAACAATCCCACTGTCTCAAAATTATTCTAAATGTAATTTAGGCTAGAATGCTGCCGAGTGACAAATGCCAGTGAGTTGAGAGGGTTTGTTCACCAGAGGCTGCAATCTCTTGCGACAGCTAACTATGGCTCTAATCTTCATTTGCACTTTCCCAGTCCTGTAACAGATTGCATTTCTCTCACCCTTTCTCTCTGTCTATTATTAATTCTTCACCTTTAAAAAGATTAATACCTTTCAAGAAATGGACTTGTGTGCTGATTCAACTATTCTGAGTGCTAATATATGAAGCTCACAGCACTGAGAACAGCAGTTTGATATCCACCACCTGATGGACCTTGATGTACAGCCACTGTTATCTCAAGTTTTTGTGGTTTGTGAGGCTTAACACTTACTGTACTTGTGTTAAAAGGTGCTGCTAGTGGGAATGAGGGAATTGCTTTAAGAGTTAAGAGAACTCCAGGGTAGTTTTAGATTAATCCTACCTGCTAGTCATACATTTCAGTGTTGAAGAGCTGACCTCGGTACTGCAGCTGACCAAGTGGATTTCTTGTCAACAAAAGCCTTTCAGTGACCTGCCTGGGTATCAACACAAATATAAGGTGAGATCAAAGGGCATGGCTGAGGTAAGTGGCAGAAATAGCAGGAAACACTGAAATTTGGCCTGTACCAGAACAGATTATGATGTTGACTTCACAAGCTATCAACTCTTTCTCATTACGTTATGCTATGCCTAATACAGAAGTATTTCAAGTTGTCTGCCACTGAAGTGTTCTAAGTAGAAATTTGATAAAAATCCTCATCTTTAAAATCTGGCATTCAAATATCCTTTAACAATTTCAGCAGTTATGAATATAATACTCATTACCTAAATTTGCATAAAATAATGTTTTTGCTAAAAACAATTTTGTATTGTTCTACTAACTTCCATTTTATTTTCTAATTATTTAATAATTCTAGAAGTTTCAAAAATCATGCAGCTAAAGTCTAAAATGAGCAGTTGGCATTTCAGGAAACAGCTTACTGGCACAGGGCAGTTCCAGGAGCATTTCAAGAGAGTATAAAAAGGGCCCAAACTAATGCAATTTCAGAGCGGTTATCTTTTCTTCTTTGACGTGTTCCTTCTTTTCACCATCCTGGACTGTTACATGTAGACCTTTCTCTCATTTGAGTCTATCTGTCCTATACACACATCCATTCTAAGGCCTTGTGTGATGCAGGACAGATGACTTGCAACTCCATCCCAGCACATATGAACCAGATGGATTTTAACTAACTGACCTTAATACCATGTGTATTTCTATACCACTGAGTTCCATGCTACAAAATTATCTGAGCTTTAAACAAGCTTCTCTGAGCGTAGTGGACTTGCTGAGTGCTGAACAATTGTGGCCTGTATATTTCTGACACTGAACTGCCTCATGTCCCAACAAACATTGCATTCAGAAGTATAAACGTACCACATATTTCAGTTTGCATCAGACTCATTTTAAACACAGAATCACACAGAATGTTATGAGTTGGAAGGGACCCACAAGGATCATCTAGTCCAACTCACCATCTAACACCCGTAAGGAGACCGAGAGCACATCGCAGAGCATAACACCAACCTGGATCCCTCACAGTCTAGCAGGCCACTCCGAGCCGGAAGGGGCCCAACGTCATCCAGCCCTACACCCCCCAGCTAGACCATGTCACTAAGCTCCTCGTCCAGTCTTCTCTTAAACACCTCCAGGGATGGTGACTCCACCACCTCTCTGGGCAGCCCATTCCAATATGCGATTACTCTCTCTGTGAAAAACCGCTTCCTAATGTTAAGATTGAACCTCCCCTGGCGTAGCTTGAGGCCGTGCCCTCTCGTTCTGGTGTCGTCAGCCTGGAAGAAGAGGTCCACACCCATCTGGCTGCAACCTCCCCGCAGGTAGTTGTAAACAGCAATGAGGTCCCCTCTGAGCCTCCTCTTCTCCAAACTGAACAGTCCCAGTTCCTGTAGTCGCTCCTCATAGGNACGTGAGTTGGCTGGTGGACGTGGTGCCTAAACTGCTCTTTAACTATCCCTTTAAAAGATATATTTAAATCCTGGGCTGTGTAGGACTGAATTTGATTTAGCACTTGGTTTTAAACCACAGTTCAGTTTGAGTGAGCCAGTAATTGGGTTTTCTTCACAATGACAGAGGATCTCAGAATGAAGTTGCTTTGACAAATATTGCGGGCATTATATTTTTATAGCATGAAACTTTACCCTGTTGTCACTGATGTCAAGGGTATCCATTGATTTTACTGAAGAGTAGAAGCAGCCCCACAGTCAACAAAGCTTTAAGACATGGCTTAGAAGAAATAATTCCTTGGGCAGGTGGCATTGTCCAAAGCACTCTTGGCAAAAGGAGCTGATTTAGAAAGCAGCTCACACTTTTTCTTGGTGATGTAGTACAACATATTTAATAAATGGATGTGCTATTAGATGGAGCTGGTGTGATCCAGAGTTGAAATTAGCTACAGACCTTAAAAAGAAACCATTAAACCTCTAGAAAGAAAATGTTGCCATATTAATGGTTGGAATTAATCTGCTTTTCTGTGAATACATTGGTGTATGTTTGTATACCCACACAGTGTGTAATCACACACGTGTACAGGTTATACTCCTAGTCTGTTGGGCAGATGTCATTTTAAGGTCAGTAGAGGGTGTGCTTACCTTTACAAGGCACTTGTCCGTGCCTATACTTTGTGTTCTAGTATCTCTTGAAAGCTCGTCTTCAACACTTTCTTACCATGCTGCCTGTGTGGTAAAGATTTCAAAACAAAATGTGTGATGGTAGGAACTGCATACTGCTCTACATGAGACCCTGTGCAGAATCGGAGTAGAAAATTTGTCTGAGACGGTCAGATGCGTTTTTTAGGATATACATCATCCTTTGTTTTTGCTTGCTGTACCTCTGAAGCGAGTAGGCACAAAAAGGCTCTTAGAAATGTCTTCCTGCAGTAGTGCTGGCAATGAGGACATGGGGGCATGACCATTGCTATATGTGCTATGCCTGAGCTTGTTTCATGGAACCTAACAACCTAAATTCTGTCAGGTGAAATGAAAATATTAAAATAACCCCCCCCCCCCAAACAACATGTAAGTCTCTTTCCTGGTTTGTTTGGGGGTTTTGTTGTTTGTGTAACAAATGCCACTTATTTACTCTGTAGTTTTTTTATTTGCTTTATTAAGCCTTGTTTGGGGATTCTTATGTAGTAGCACAAATGTATTGTTTTAAAGGGGGAAGTGTTTGATAAAGAAAAAATATTTTCTTTGTATTTGTGTATGTGTAAAAATTGTATGGTTTAAAAAGAACCTGGAATTCTGAATTATGCTTCCTGATTGAATGTGATCCGTTAGAGCAGAAGTGGCACGTCGGTGTGGAAATCCTCATCATATGGTGCTAAAACTTTACACAAGTTCAAAAACTGTAGATCAGAGTGGGGGGAGTGGAATGCATCAAGGATTATTGTATTCAGCAATATGTAGCTAGTGTTCCTGCTGGGAAAGTGTTCTGGACAAATGTTACTATGTGCTTACCTCTATTCATGTGTTTTTCAATGTCTGCTGGATATTTTCAGTCAGGATATTTGACTAGATGGATCTTTTATCTGACGTAAATAATACTGCAAAAAGAAAGAAGCCCGAAGAAATAACCTTATTTTACTAAAATATTTAATGACTTCTTTATTCTTCTTGTCAATACCAGAATGACAGTAAGATAGACACTCTTATCTGCAAGGCTATGTCTATTTACAGGGCTCTTGGAAAATCTAAATGATGATTCTATTAGAAACGTGACTTTCAGAATAATATATACTCAGGCCTTAAGAAAGAAAGTGTTGCTTATATGGATAGATGTATTGCTCTATTTCAGTAGCAATCATAAGTCAGAGAGCTCTTTGAGCTCTACGATTAGACAATGGGTAGTATTTTCTGTTAAAACTAAGCAGAAGGTAGTCAGTGTGATCATCTAATAACAGGGCTGTTTGCTCATATCTGAGGAACTGTTGATTAAACTCCATCCCATTCCCTCCTGGGCATGGTGTATTGGTGGGATTCTAAGGGACGTCCACTGTAACCCCTGGAAGGGAAGAAGCGAGTGTTAATTTTTTACTGCTCAGAGGAAGTCCTAAACACAGCTTAAAACAGAGGTGACAACAGACCAAAACAACATCCTGGCAGGTAGGTGCACCTCTTGATTAGAGGGAATCTTCCAAATGAGACATGAATCCCTGTCCACTTGCCTAATACAGAAGACATCTCCCATGACCTGCAGCTATAGATTCTCATGTTTGTAGGCCTAGCAATATCAGAGACAAAAATTCACAAGGAACTAGAATGTGGCTGCAATTTGGGCTTTAAGGAAAAGGTTCTTTAGAAGAGAGAAAGGACTTGCTGCTAGGAAAGGCTGAAATAATCAAAATACACCACTAAACATGACTTAGAGGCTGCAGGAGAAAAGAACCCGTTTCTTCCCATTTTAGCTATTCCCAAATGTTTAGTAGTAGTTAGTTCACTTCTTGATAAAAATGAGGAGATTTGAGGTAATACATTTTACAAAGTTCATAGAAAAAAAAAAAGGTTGGCCTCTAGTACAGCATGTTGTGAGCCGAAAGAAACTAGCATGAGAGGAAGATAGGAATGAGAGCTCCTTGGAGAGGATACTCTCAACGGGTTTACAGATACCAGATCTCAGTCAAGAAGGACCATGGAGAGACACCAAGAATGATTCTGTGATAGCTACAAGCCAGGTTCACTGGGAGTATGAAAGTCTGAAGGACACACTGATACCTGCAAGGGCTGGCTAGAGGGCACAGTCAGTCAGCATAGCTGATAGGAGATGTCTGCTGAGATAAAAAGTATGGAGAACACCAGATAAAAAGCATAAAATCTGCTATGTAACAGTTAGCAGGTTTTAAAGACTGTATTTTTAAGCACAGGCGGACTTTAGGCTGAGCTGGTTCTTACTGAGGTTTGTCATTTTTGCAAGATTGTAAGAAGTTTGCGTTTGCACCCTCTAAATTGTAGTTGAATTCTGGATGAACACAATGTTTCCGTTTCTAAGCCTGCTAAACCCTTTAACTTCGTAAATATTAGCATTCATCTTGCCGTTGCTTCTCCTGCTAGTCCATGTTTGCATGTGTAACCACCACACATTCACCTCAAAACGTGATTCAGACCAGTACATAATTGTGCCCTGAGCTGAACATTTACCTTGGAAAAATGAACAATTCTAGTAAGTGAACTTTTGTGTATGATATACAATCAATCCTTTTCAGAAGACTTCATGCACTTAGAAAATGCAGCCCTGCTTTGTTCAAACTCAGTGTATGTTTATAAAAGTAACTGAGTAATAGCTTTGAGAGGTCCTTTAATAGATTAATTGGAAAAGAAAAAGACGAAAGTTTGGAGAAAAATTAGTTGAATTTCCATATATGCAAAGTAAAACAATTCTGAAAAATTAAAAAAGTATAATTCAACCCATTCCAATCATAAGTATTACAATTATGTGAGTGATGTACAATGTACATGAGAAACTTAGCTGTAAAAATGCTGGTAGTTTTTCATAAGTAGGCTTCTTAAGAGTGCTCATTTGAGTCGGAAGACAAAACGCTGTATTAAGTTTCTAATGGATAGAAACTTACAGCACAGAGATTCTGTCCATTCAGAATACAGCATATATAGCATAATGCTCAAGCTTGACTTAAGGCTTCATATGATTTAGAAAACAAATAAAGTTTGACCATAAATACTGTGATAGTTTTATAGTTCTGTTTTTGCAGGAACATTAACTTGCTGGTCTGCTCTATACATGGACATGTACCCATAGCTGTAATTCAGTTGATTTCATATATAAATATGTGGGAGTTTCTTAGTAGGTGATTTTATTCAATAGGTGTCAAAGGTTTTCATGAAGGAAGTTAAGTATGATCAGTGTCTTCACTTCACAGGTGGGGAACTTAAACTAAGGAGGGCTCTGTAGATTTGCTGAAGACATAAATGTAATTCTCAACATTGAGTGGTGGTTTTATGAAAAGGTTTTGACAGTATATGACAGACCATATTCTGCTGAATATTTGTGCTTTGATCTCTCCAAAACTCTCTTAAAGGTGGGCTGATGCCCCGGAAAGCTCCTATGTATATAGGAACAGATCTGTAAGCTAACTTGTTAAAGTTCAGTTGGAGGCTTTGCACCTAAAGTAAGGGTGGAAGGCAAAATCCTGTTTTTCATGTGAGGACGTCTGCCTCAGTCCATAGCACAAAAGATGCAACTGGCAATGAGAAAATAATAAAAGCTATAAATATTTTTAATTTTGGTCTTCTTGCAAATCTTATGCAAAACTAAAACCCTGCACTGGACTTCCTTACTTGCTGAGAAATATCTCTAATGCCCAATATACATATAAAACAAAAGTGTGTGTATGCATGCTTATAGATGCAAGTGTATATATAAAATACATTCATGTAGCTCCATGGACATGCTTTGTATTTTATGATCCGTCCTTTCCTTCCTCTCATTGAGGCAAATCATAATCTACATTTTCCCCTTCTTTTCTTGGCCTTCAGTTTTAAAGCAACCTTTATATGTCCATGAGTTGTTTTTACAGCATATTCTATAGTGCCAACTGCAGTTAAGTGTTTATTTGGAAAGCTTAATTGAGACTAGCAGAAAAGATTCCTATTACTTTTCAGAAAGAATTCTTCTACACTTGTTTTTATTTGGGTGTGATGAGTATGGAACTATTGAATCACAGAATATTCTGAGTTGGAAGGGACCCACAAGGATCATCGAGTCCAACTCTGCAGTGAANTGTGGCAGTTTTCTAGATACTCTGTTGCTCAAGCCAGCTGAAAAGCAGTGTGGAATACTGTATATTAAAGTACATTATGCTCTTGAGAAAGTTATCTCTAGCTGAAATCCAAAACAAAGGGACATGCTAAAACATAGTCATGATATTGTGTACCACGTTTATGTGCACAAATCTTCATAACAGCAATTGGGAAATTAGCCATAAAAATCCAATTTACCAATAACAGAGTTTGTGCCTGTAAAGTCTTGAGCACCACTTTGAAACTGGCCACTATAATAAAAAGAGAGGAATCAGCCTGAATGGAAGCAATGGTAATTAGTTTTTTCTAGTAAGCTTTGGTAAGGAATATTTTTGCGCATGTTCACTGTATAATAGGACATTGTGGTATTGGTACAGTCCTGTTTCTAATGAAGAATTGCTCTCAGTTGGGTCTGGTTCTTCTGTGTCTTCATTTAAAAAAAATATATATATATACATATAAAAAGCAGAACAAGAACATGACAGTGAAGCTAAATTCTGGCAAGTCATCCTCAAAGTTCCTGGCAGGTCATATTTAGTAATTGATTGCAACTATGGCCTCTTTTCCTTAATTTCTTATAAGCTTCTGGCTGATTTGCCACCCTTTCATGAGCTGCATAGGTAAAGAATATGTTATAACAGGCTGGATACAAGTAAACTGAAAATACAGGGTGTTTTCCATGGATCAGTGTTCTCTGTGGAAATGTTTATTTTATTTAATGCTGCTTAGTTTAGCATTGAGGATTTGTTAATGTGGTTCTGAGGATAATCAGTTTGGGCAGAAGTTTGTGGGGCAAAAAAAAGTAGATTTTAAATGTCAAGTTATATTTATAGAAATTGCAGCTTAGATTACGTGTAATTGATAATGTCCTTTAGATTGACAAGTGAGATAGGATCATCTTATTTTCAATAATCTTTTATGTTTGAGGTGTTTCTTTAATGTTTTGGATTGCAGCTTAAAAATAGAAAGCCTATGCATGTGCTTCTGCTTGCTAGGGTACTGCAGACTTGATTCCTGAGGTTGCTGACAGCTTCTGAAAGATTTAGGAACTGTCAGCAGGAAACATTCCCATAGAATCTGTACTGTGAACTTTTTCTGGAAAAACAGCATCATTTAGCAGGTAATATATCTGCAATAAAAATACAGTTATGCAATAATGTCTCATTAATATGGTCGATCATAACATGGTCTTTTCTATTCAATTTAAGAAGGAACTTTTGGAAAGAAATAAGTTCCTACTCAGACAGTTGGTGAACTTGGCTATTTTTGTATATTTGAGAGTTTTAAGCTTTGAAATAGCTATTTGATTTCTATAGGAGATAACATTTAGTCATGACATTTGATTTCTGTATAAACAGATTTCCATTTAGGTTTCCATTAAAGTACAATAGGATTTTTTCCCTTTTTGTTTTCCTTTTTTAAAAACTTCTGAATATGCTAGGAACTGCTGGAGTACTTTGGTATGTAACTGCTAATTTATCCTTTGTGTCTTTACAGTCTTGTCAGTGCTTCAGTCTTCCATAGTTTTTCTAATCTAAAATAATCCCAGTGAAATCCTTTGATTGTCTGTTTGGACCTGATCCATTTCTAAAGCAGGAATGTAATGGGCTTTATGGCACTTACTTGGAAGTAATTTATCCAACAGAGTGAATATAGATACTTGTTTTAATAAGAATATGCTTTATGGTAAGTGGAGACGGCTATTTAATTAGCCAAAGGGAAAGTAGTTCATGATACAATCTGTTCCAATCATTTTGGACATTAAACAAAAAGACAAAGTTATTTATATACGTGTACTTTATTTGCAGTTGTTTTTTGTAACCTCTTGGTAAAACTTTGCAGCTTTATCTGAATTTTTTAAAAAGTGGATATGTATTTCTTTAGAAAAAATATAAACACTTATTGCTGTCAGTGCTTCAAGTGCACATCTATTAAAGCAGTTGACAGTGGCAGCAGTGCTCAGTTTATCCTGGATAAAACACTCTTTCGACTTTTGGTGGTTTACATCTTTCTGGTGTGAAGGCTGATATAGGATGCTATAAAAGCATTACACTCTGCTTCTTTCTAATGTGGATTTTTTTCTATTCGCTTGAGCTGCCTATTGCATGGATAAATAAGATGTTTTTCTGAAGCATAAGGATTCCCATGCAGTGCTGGAGAAGCTGCTAGGATTTGAGGAGGGATTAGAGCAGCATTTGGAAACTAAATGATGGGAACATGCTTTCTTCAGTTTTTCTGATTGTACTGAGTACTGGACTTTTGCTTCATTCTTTGTGTTACAATTTGCTATGAGTAGGAAATGTCGCTACAGACCTATAGACAACAAAGAAAAGGAGTAAAAGTTTGTAGGCATTAAAATGTTCCATTATTTAGGAGTAAGAAATACTGGAGTATACATTAGTATACTACTTCACCTTCCTGCAGAATTGTCTTTCTTTGGGGGACTATATCCATGACCTGTTTGATTTGATTTAATAACTTCTATGGACTCCTGTGGTCTTTGGATCATGCATCAAAAAAGGAAAGAAGTCTCATTTATTCAAACAAAGTTGAGCTATTACAAATACAGGGCACTATTGAAAGGTCTCTGAATGGACACGTGCTTGCCATATCAGTATTTATAATAGATATTAGTAATTGCTAGTTTCTCTTCCCTGCTCACCATTTTGTCTGTGGAAAATCTTCCAAGGTCTTTACACTCAAGCAAATCACCAAGATGTTCCCGAATAACTAATTTCACATGCAATTTGTCAGTTCATACGAGCCTAACCAGCATTTTGTGTAGTAAAGCCTTCTTTGTGCTGAACACAGTATTTTCTCAGCATTATGATAAGAGACACAGATAACAAATATACTCATTCAAGAGGAATGCCTGTGACAACAGGAGTGTAGTCCTAGGGCTAAGTTTTAGTACAAAGAAAAATATAAAATTAAGGAAGTGCTTTTCTTACAGATCTGACTTCCACCCTCATTTACAGTAAGTTGGAATTGGTTTTGATATAAGACAGCGGGTAGCGTGTGCTGACAGTTTCCCTCCTCCTCAGAAATATGTATCACCAGCTGGTTTATGTGACCCTGCTTGTTCCCATGAAGTCAGTGGTAAAACTGGGATACTAAGCAAATATGGCCTGCATAAAAGCACAAGTCATGACATAGCCTGGAATCTACTTAAAGCCAAGAGACTCATGGCTTTCTTCTCTGCAACAAGTCAGAGATGAGCAACTGTTATAAGTTGTATGGGTATCTCAAACAGATCATTTTATTCAATGACATGATGCAAATAAAAGCATCATGCTAAAGGGGAGAGGTGGGGTTTTTTTTGTTTTGGTTTTTTTTTAGTAATGTTATGGTCCATATCCATATAGTAAATCAAGATAGCAGCTCAGTTCTGGCAAACCAACCAGTAGGTTACTCACAAGTATTGGAGACTTGTTGCTGTGTCCAGTTCTGGCATGAATACCAAATGTTAATAGACAGCTTAAGCTCTGTTCGAAATTGCATTTTAAAATTAAAGCAAAAACTTAAACCAGGTATTTATTATATACAAATAGTAACTGCCCCAAAACCCAGAGGAAAAACTTCTCTGAACTTCCTAAACCAGATTGTCTAAGGCCCATTTTCCGGAAGGTGCTAATTGCCTCCTAAGGGATGCCAAATGCTCTCAAATCCCATTGAATTCAATGAACTCCAATTGATGTATTTCTGTGAATTCCTGATGAAGTCAGCCCTCTGAGCACTACAGACTCAAGGACTCTCAGCAGTACGCAGGATCATGTCCTACGTGGACAAACAAAACAATGTTACTACGGTGTCCTGGATGACAACCAGGGAGGTTAATAAATCAAGAACATCAATTAGTATTTGTGTGGCTACACTGCTCATTTACGCCTTTATTCTTAGACACAGATGCATCTTAACTTCTTGAATTGTGAGTAGTCCCATTGATTCAGATATAGGGAACTATTCAGTGTCTACAACTGAATATGCACCTAATTCTTTACAGGGCTAATGCCTGAGGGATTTAATCTCCGCAGTTTTAAGGGCAGGGAAAGGACAGCTGACAAGCTGTCTGCTATTCTCCCATCAGTTAGACAGCTGAGCTTCCTCAGGACTTGCTTCTGAAGCCATTTTGTGGACTCCAGTGGCTCAGGTGCTGCTGCAGAGGCAGTGCAGCTGTGTGTGCATGGGAGAGAACACATAGTCATGCATGTGATAATGTCACTGGTAAACCCTCCCTTTGCGGAGCTTTGAGATGGAATGATGTTTACATGGTATATATGAACCTTTCAAAAATAAAATAGACATTTCTTAGCACTTCTCCAGAGATTTTGTAACTTAAACTACTTACCCCATATTGTCAAATACAGCTTTTCAACCTTTCAAGCTGTTAAGTTGATCACTACATTACATCACATTGGCAGCTCTTATCTATTACTGACATGCAATGGTGCAACAACCTCTAGAGTGAAATGCAGTAACCTTTTTTTTTTTTTGACATTGCACACTCATGGGAAATAACAGGCATGCTTTACTGACCACAGATCATCAGAACTTCAGATGCAGATCTCACACAAAAGACCTCCAGGTCTTCTAACACCTGAATCCAATACTGAATCAGAAGGAAGAACATTATCTATTGCATCACTAGGCTGTTCCTGCAGTGGTAAGCTTGCTTGGAGGTCTCTCTTCTAAATACTAACCAGCCCAACCTGTCTTAGCTTTTAAGATCACAGCACAAGGTGGTATGGCTGCAGGCCATAACTCTAATGAAAACCTGGTACAGTGGGTAGATTGTTCCTGGATCTCATTATAGGCGATTGTTCCACTACTTCTGCTGTTTTTAATTCCTAAACCTAATATTTACCTCTGACCATTCAAAGTTATTTTGAATTTTATCTTGACAAATCACTAAGGAGTCTATTCTTCTTTCAATGCGTGCATTTAACTCTCATTAATGTTCATATGAGTTATGCACAGAGCTCAGCTCCAGCAGGTTTTTCCAGCGGGGCCCGAGTCTCAGCCCTTATATGGTGTTTCAAAGTTTCTTATGCTTCTGAACAAACACAAAATTCTTCTGCCCAAATGGAGCAGAACAATGCTTCCTCCCACCCTCCGCTGTGACCTTCTGGTCTGCTACACATATCAGGCCTGAACTGCAGTGGTAAAGGAGTGTGTTCCCTTTTCTTTCCCCATTTCCAGCCATGCTTATGTATGCATACTGGGAATCTTGAGGGCATGGTTTAGCAAAGAGCTCATTCAGGCTCAGCATTACAGAGGCTTTGTGGGAGCTTTTACTGTAGGGAAACTGACAGTGTATTTTGTACTGAATCAGGCTCTAAATTATGTCTATGTTCAGTTAACTGGAAAGGAAAACAAGGCCAGGCATGTTGCACACCATTTTGACATTCCATGAGCTCTCTGGCAGTCTTTCAGTTATACTTCCTGAAGATATTTTTGCCTTTTTCTTCATATTCTTGAAGGTATGTTATGTATCCTGGACTGAGCCTGTGATACTTACCTAGAAACAAACCCTGAAGGAATTAATTTTTAGACCCAGGAATCCAAAAGTTTAATAGGGTGAGTGGTGTTCATACTGTATTAGCTACTGTAGCAGGAGTTGAGTGACTTAGCATAAAGGTTTTGGAAAATTATGATTTCCTGGGGCTTCTGCATCAACCCTTTGATACAGTGCAGGTTACTTTATCAAGCACCAACTGAAGCAATCACAGAGAAAATGCTGGAAATAAAAAGGCCTATTTTGAAACTTAAAAATGCCTCTGCAGGGCAAGGTGCATTCCCTCTGCCTAGTGAAAGGAAAATAAATCTCTTCCTAATAGAGAAGTGCTGTAGAAAACAGACCTGGAAATACCAATGTCTGCATTACAGAGATCTCTGGATACTGTCATGAAATAACCAAATATGTTGCTTCTGCAGGTAGAGCTCACTGGGAAAACAAATTTCCATTCTTCCATGAATTTAATGTTTTCTTTGAGGTTGGAGGAAGGAAGAGGGGAGAATTACTCCCCTTTTTTAACAAAAGCCAAAACCACAGGAAACATAGTATATCCGAAATGAACGGTGCTGCAGGGAATGCTGGACTGATTGATGATGTCTGACGTAATTTTGGTCAGTTTTAGTGGTGTGAATTGCACAGAAGAATCAAATTGGAGGGAATTTTGTTGGTTCCAGGGCCCGTTGTCCATTGTACTATCTCTCCTGAGAGCAAGGATGCAGGATTTCTAGTCTACTTGGCTCCCAACTTGTGGAGCTCCAACTATTGGAGCCAGGCAGCCTGCACAGATTTCAGAAGTGAGAATCTGAAAGCTTTGGAATTCAGTATGATAACAGGTGTCTTCCTGGAGACAGACACCTGTGAGCTACACACCCTGAAAGCCATTTTCGGGCATGTGGTCCTTGATCCCAAAAGCTATGGTTTGCCTGAGGTTGGCAAGGCTTCCAGACAGATGAGTATCCAGTAGTGAGAGCTTCAGGACATACATCAGTCTGAGAAACTGGGCTTCCCAACAGCTCAGCAGACAGCCTTGCAAGAAGATAGACATGCTAAGACCTGCCTAACAGACAGGATATCACCAGGTGTTGGCTGAAATACTTTATGGACAGTATATAGGTTTTGATAAACCGCCATTTTCAATAAGCAAATATCATTGGAGAATTCACATTGAACAGTAGTTTCCAGCAGCTTGAGATGGTTCAGATGTTGTTTGGTGTAGACCAGCTCTTCTTATAAAATGCAAGTAAATGGCTATTCCTAAGTGCAAAACTGTCATGTAGTAAAAATTACCTGTTTGGGGGCATGGGCTATTAACAGAAATCTAATTCCTAGGTAATACTACATATTTTCTGTACAGAAGGCCAAGAGTTCTAGGATTTTGCTTCCTTTCCACCTCCTAGATCGAGTTGCCTGGCTGGTCAGACAGTAAAGGAAGGTGTGTGTTTGTAGGGTGGGCATAAGTAAATAGCTGCAGCCTCAGGGGGTAAGTGCTGTGATTTCTACTTCTTCCTAGGGGACAGAACTGAGAATTTCATGGTCAGTTATAGGTTCTCAAGTGGGACTGCATCTCTTACACCTTTACGAGCTGAACAAGTTACTGTGTGTGTTTTTCTTGTGGAGGTTTCAGTTTGTCATATGAACAGAACCCAATGTGCTCCCTAACTCATCTCATTCTCTTTAGTTTTGGGGCAAAAATGACTCTAATAAACTCTGCCACTCATTTTTGCCCTAGTGGTTTTACTTGATTTGGTTTTGGGGCTTGTACTTGATAATACATGTTTCAGTGTCTCTTCCATTTCTTCTCTGTTATCCAGGTTCTACGCTCAAGGTAGTTTTTGTCCTAAACTCTTGAGATGGTTCCCCAAGGGTTTCCCCATTTCCTGTGTGTCTCACCGAATTGTGCAGTGATGCAACATGATCATTTTGTTCCCACTGGTTCCAGTAACAGCCTCTTTCTTAACCTCAGACTGACTTTTCATTGTTGCATGAGAAAGATGGTGTTGATGTGTGTGACATTATACCAGAAGCTCCAATCTTTTTCCATGTTCTAGCATCTAATGTTAAACTAACATACTAAATCAAAAAATTATGCCTTGCAGACAGGCAGTCAAATATTAAAGTCACACATTTATGAGCTTTCATGCTTAAGAAAATTAAGTCATAGAATCATTTATTGGAAATAGAATAATTTGTTGGAAAAAGCCCTTTATAGAAGAGTAAGAGCTAATAACTGCATCTGGATAGTAGCCGTCATACTTTTTTTATGTACTGTATTTTTTTATTTTTTCATTCTCTGGAAAATTTTTCATAGAGATGGTACAGTGAAGTGTGCTTTCAGTGATGATGAGAGTGTGAGAGTGGCTTTGATGACAGTTAGTTTTACCTTAGAAGGAACAATAACTAAGCCTGTATTTTCACTAATTGGTGGCACCAGTGAGCTCTAGTTTGTACAATATCTTTGTTTTAAAATACTGAACTCATTAGAGGCTGTAGGCTGCTTCCATTGGTGTGGTTAACAAGCTACAATCCAGAACATTTCTGCATGCCTTTCCACCCCCTCAGAGATTGCCTTAGTCATCTGCACTGTTATAGCCTGTAAGAAAGACAGATTGTTTGCTGAAATGTGAAGGAATTTTACCATTCTGTGGTATTAGAATTAACATATTATTATTAGATTCCAGGCCCTCATTACTTTGATGTCTTTATTTTGACTATGGTTCTGAAAAAAAGCATATCTGTGAAAGCACTTCTGGCTTAATTCACAAACATAAAACACTTAAGGGCAGTATGGTGGGAACATGCTTGATTGAGAGCTGTGGGTATTAATATAACTAATTGAATCTAAATTTACTTTGGTACTCTGTATTTATTGAAACAACTTGAGCTAAGCAATGTTTATATTGTCTTTTTCTGGAAGGAAAACAATTGTTCATTGTATATAGTTAGAATCATAGAACAGTTTGAGTTGGAAGTGACCTTAAAGATCATTTAGTTCCAGTGCCCCTGGCATGGACAGGAATACCTTCTACTAGACCAGGTTGCTGAAAACCCCATCTGATGTTCCTGGGATGAGGCATCCACAACTGCTCTGGGCAACTGATTCTAGTGCCTCACCACACTCTCATTGAAGAATTTTTTCCTAATATGCAATCTAAACCTACTCTCTTTAAAGCCATTCCCCATTGTCCTATCACTGCCTGCCCTGTTAAAAGTCCCTTTCCAGCTCTCTTGGAGCCTCTTTAGGTACTGCAAGGTGCACTAAGGTCTCCCTGGAGCCTTCTCTGCTCCAGACTGAACAGCCCCAACTCTCTCAGTTTGTTTGCATAGAACGGGTGCTCCAGCTCTCTGATCATCTTTGTGACTCTCCCCTGGGCTTGTTCCAGGAGGTCCACGTCTTTCTTATGCTGGGGGCTCAAGGGCTGGATGCAGCACTGCAAGTGGGATGTCACAAGAACAGAGGGGGAGAGTCACCTCCCTTGACCTGCTGACCATGCTCCTTTAGATGCAGTCCAGGACTGGCTTTCAGCTTTTGAGCTCCTGAACCTCCAGCCTGGGGTGTTAGAGAGTCAGCTGAATCTCTCAACAAGCTTGATGTAGTCCCATCAGTTTCTGCATCCAGACTTGCAAAGTCAGCTATGCAGTTAGCTCCATGTCTGATCTGAGTCCAGATGATGAGATACTCCTCTAGAAACAAAAAGGAAAACCACTGGATTTTAAATTTGTTTCGAGATCATTGTCCCCAAGTCTGGGAAGAGGAGGTCTCCCTTAAATTTTTCCGATTAAGACAGTAGTAGGTGACACTGGCAGCTGAAAAGGTTGTCAGATGTCAATAACTGTAAATCCAGATAACAAACTACCCAATACTCTCCTGAAGAGAAGTCTCAAGAGCTAATTTATGGGAATTCTGAAGGATTAACTGGCTAACATCAATCATACAGTCTGGGTATAAAATCTGCTATATTCAACAAGTGCCATGAACAATTGCATTTGTACATCTCAAACATGTCTTGGATAGCCAGTCAGAGATATAAAAAAACATGATTAGAAGCTTCACCTTTCCAAACAGTAGTTACTGACACCTGGCTCAAGCAATTAGGAAAAAAATGTGCTCAGAATTCTGTTCAGTTACAGGACTATCACCCATGCTGTTCCCTCTTCTCCAACATATTACTACTTTTTGAGCTAAGCATAGCCTATCATATTTAGGGGATTTTTGATTGCTCTCCATTGTATTAATTATGATCTATACATACTGCTTTTCTGGGTCTGTAGACCTAGTTCTTTTGCTGGAATCAGAATAGGGGGTGTGAAATGTGTTATTTCTATGCCACTTTATGCCCCAGTGGCAATAGAAAGGATTTGCATTACTTGCCTGCTGTTTTCTGTTCCTCACCTTGAAAGAAAGAGGAAGGTAGCGTGGTCTGTGTCCTCTGCTATCACAGTGTTTTCTAAGTACTTTGGTATGTTATTATAACTTGCCTTTTTCCCTCTTAAAAGTCTCTTCTGTACTACATTATAAATACCAATAAAATGTTAGCAGAAAAAACCCCACATAAAATGCATGTTATTTGTTTTAGAAGTCTACAAGATACAGTCAGTGTAGGAGGCTGGAATTTTTTTTTACAAGGGAGAGTATTATTTTCACTTTTTAATTTCACATTGACCAATATTTTTACTTTGGGTAAAATAAAAACATACATTTTCCTGAGCCTTTACCAAGATAAATTTTCTGAACATTAGGTATTCCAGTATACACAGCCAACTCCTCCGGAGAGGCCAACGGATAAATCCGTTTGCTTTGGAATATGGTTTTCTCCCTCTCTCTTCAGCTCTTGCCTGTGTTGGCAATGCAGAGTATCATGGACAAAGCAAATCAAAGCTTTAAACTGGACTGGTCCTCACCACCTTCCTATCTCTTCTGTCCTGTCATGGTTTGGGTCAAGCATTGTGGTCAAGAGGAAATACTGACATTTTTCCTCTTTATACGCTGGGGAAAAGGCAAGCAAAATATGTTTGGGGTACAGCTCTTGCACATGCCCTAGGGTGGCAGAGATGCCAAGGCACTGTGATAGGGTAAGAAATGTTGGAGTGGAAAGTTAGCTGATCAATTTGGTCACTTCCCTCTTCCTGGCAGTGAGTCACTGTAAGTGTGTTGTTAAATGAAGTCATCTGCTACCTCTCCTCCAAGCTGTAAGATTAATACATCTCATAACAGGCCAGTCACTGCTTGTGATTCCCCAATGTTCTCTGATGCCTATTTTTTATTTTTCCAGAGGTATCTGAGCCATTCACAGAGCACTGGGGATGCCTAGTAGGCCGATTGCCTTGCGGAGGTGGTGGCTGGCATGCCGTCTGAGTCCCAGTGCAATCTTTGAACATTCATTTATGAATGGGATATGTTTCTGTACATTTGAAAGAAAAAAACAAAACACTTCAGTTTGTACTTTGACTTATATATTTAAAAATTCTAAATTCATGTGTTTTTCTATATTACTGTGCACCAGCTGGATGACAATGTAGGGCAAAACTATACTCCCTCTCTTCTGAAATTTTGAAGGCATCAGTAGTGCTTAGCCTTGCAGTTCTCACAATTAAACACGCAAACCAGAAAAATTCTTTTACTCAAACAGGTTTTTATTGCTGTTAACACACAGTTATATGATATACATATGTAGAGCTTTTCATCCAAGGACCTCTTGTTTCTTTAAATACTGTTCTACAGTAAGTTAGTAAGAATCCCCACACTAAGACACCTAAGTCCTTATGCCCATTTTATGGAAGTTTTCACAGCAAAATTGTTAAAACTTAATTTTATCTGAATAAAAAGTTAGGAGCTGAGGCATCTGATTTTTTTTTTAGCCTCTTGTGTAACAAGATCCTGTGCAAATAATTTTTTAAACCTTCTGCAAATAATTGTCCACTGGCAGTGGGATGTTCTTGAAGGACAGTCCCTGGCAAAGTCATGGAACAGATAGTCCTATGTGCTATTATGCAGCAACTGCAAAACAACTATGACATTAGAACTAGTCAGCATGGATTTAGGAGAGACAGGTCTTGCCTGAAAAACCTAATCTCCTTTTATGATCTGGTGACTTGCCTGGTTGACGATAAAAAGGCTGTGGATGTTGTGTACTTGGACCTTAGCAAAGCCTTTGATACGTTTTCCCATGGTAAGCTTCAGGAGAAAATCTTTGAGCATGGACAGGATAGAAGCATTTTATGTTGGGTTAGGAACTGGTTGGATGGACGAGCTCAGAGAGTGTTGGT
>WEKX01002560.1:185820-223817 GCA_013390025.1 Pitta sordida | reverse complement strand
TGGGCATTCGCTTGGGAGTTGGACTAGATGATCCTGAGGTTCCCTTCCAACTCAGAATAACCTGTGAAGCTGTGACTTTCAATTCTTCCTTTTTAGACCAGTTTTTTTCCATATAGATGACCAGCTTTAAATCTTTGCTTAAACTTTTACTGGAAAGTTGAATTTTACTTTACTAGGGAAGCAATGATTTAAGCATTTCATTCATTAATTTTGCCAAAATTCTTTATAACCCTTTCTTACTTGCTTATAAAAATGAGGGCTCAGTAAAATACTTTGTGACTGCTACTGCATTTGGGTCATGAAACTTGCTGGTATTTATAAAACTTGTTTGTAGTGCTGAACAGTGCATACCTTGTTTAATTGCAAGCTCCTGTGGAAACCTACTTTGACTTGCTCTTACATCTACATTGCATGAACTGTTCAAAGACTGAGTCCCTGCAGCCTGACCCCAGTATGTTCGTTATGATGTATATGTCTTTACCTTCCATATCCTGTATCGCCAGGCTTTCACACGTGTTCTCTCAGGGTTACATGTTGTAGCTTGTGAAAGTCTCTGTAGATTTTAGTTCTAAATGTTCCTCACCTTTGCTATATATTCTAGTGAATTAGTTACAGATGCTAACGTTGAATATATCATTATTTGCTTCAGAGTTCATCCATTTTGGGATGAACAGGACAGTTTATATTTTGAGTCATTTTTTTCATATTCCTTCCAAACTCAAGCAACTCTATTTGCACATGTTTCACCTGCTTAGTTTTATGATTCTTTTTTCTTTGAAATTCTACAAACTATAGATTTTCTCATTTTTAAGAAATGTGAGGCTCTGCAGTGTGAACGAGAAGCCCAGATGTCATCCTCTGGACTGCAGCAGATTTTTGGATTCTCGTTTACAAAACCTGACATTAAACCACATGGAATTTCCATAGTAATTTTATAGAAAAGATGACTACTTTGGCAACTATTTTTCTGTTACAAATATTGAAACATTATTTGTGAATATACAGTGAAAAATGTGTTTCAAAATATTTTAGCACTCGTTTTTATATTCCTGAAGTTAAGGTCCTGAGGTGACTATCAGCTTTCATACTAGATCAAATCAAATCTGTGGTGCAGTGCAAACATATGAGGTAGCTAAGCAAGTCTTCATGTGTGCAAGGAAACAGTCTCTGTGAGTGGCAAAAATATCAACATTTGGAGTAGTGGACTGTTTCTCATAGTCAAAAGACTATGAGTGGGGTCTGATTTATAGTCCACGTAGCAAAATTCTCCATTGTGAGCATTGTGAATACATAGTTATGTAGTCACAGCAGATAGTTTAACAATCACCTGCTATTAGTTGGTTACTGATCTTGCTGTGTTGACCTTCCTGCCTGGCAAATCTAAAAAATACAATCAAAACAAAGAAATGAAGCTGTCTGTACTCTGGAAAGGACTTTACAGTTGTCTCTGACAATGATCCATGGCAGACACTTGAGATAAAAAGTGTCTACATTTGTCCTACATTAGGAAGGTGTGGAATGATTTTTCTCCCTTACAGTATTCAATGTCTTGATAATACATAATGTTCTGAGACTGGTTTAAATTTGGAAGGAAAGACTTTATTATTCCTTCAACAGTCTTTTCAACACTCAGTTCTGATAACTCTGGCTCTTTTTGTTGTATGAGGTTGTATGAATTTTGCATCTTGAAAAGTTTTTTGTGTCATTTATTTCCAGTGGCTATAAATGGTACCAAATATTTTAAATTCTCCCACTTTTAACTTGATAAGGGTATTTTTTGGCTCTTGATCGTGACAGAAAAACATGATTTACCTTCTCTGTGCCATTCATTAGCACACTTTAGATATGTCCCACTCTTGTTCATCTCCCGTCTACAATAAATAATCTTCACCTTTTCAGAGAATTTAAAGAGTCTGATTGTTATTCACCATATCTCATTAGTCACCCTAATGCTTTTTTCCCCCTCTCTTCTGGCAGTTGTAGATCTTGGTGGGGTTTCATTGGCTATTTTTTGTGTGCTAATTTTGTGTTTCTTCACATAGGTGCTTTTGATGTCTCAGAGCATCATCATTGTCCTCCTTTGTCCTGACATAAATACCTTTCCATACTCTGCAGATGCTGCCATCTCACTGCTCCTGGACCTCCCAGAGCACTAATAATGTATAGAATAATGCAATAGAATATTAGACCTTCAATAGTTAGTCTTCAGCTATACAAAAAATTGACCTGAATGCTATATTCAGCTTTCTGCTACACAATTTTTTACGTGTGTACGTCTTGCTAACCACTTGTCTTGCTTACTTGCAAGCTTGTCATAGGCTCTTTCTGCCTGGATTTGCCTTGTGTCAGGCAACTCTCCTTACCTGCTGTGATGCTGACACAAATGTGATGAATAACAAGGGATTAAGTGAGGCGTAGTTTCCTATTATTTGAATAAGTTTACCAAATTCACATGGTCAGACATGATGGGTGATACAATACTCTAATTCCTTGGTCATTCTGACATGTCACTTATGCACCAAAGAGACAGCATTCTCTTGGCCCGACTCCTTTGGAACAGCACCTTTCAGAAGTAAGATCTTGTCTTTTACTACCAGCCTGGCCAATTTATACTTAAGACCTTCCGAACTTCTGGTGTAATGTCATCATCTGTGCCTGATGACTCATTGTTTTTATAATTACAGTTTGCTGAAGAACCTCTTCCCTGACAACTCAATTTCCCAATGTATATCATCTTTATTAGCAAAGAGGAAGGAGCTTGGATCCTGGTCCCTACCTACAAATCTCTATGAAATGCCTGGGAATGTTAGGCTTTAAGCATGCCCTTAAGGTCATGATATATTTTCAGGTTTAGAGATATGAAGATCTGGCACAGGTAGTGTTACTTTTCTCCTCAAATTCTGCAAGTGGTCCTTTTTGTCAGTTTAGTGAAAGTAAAAGAGTATGTCATATCTTTTTTCCTAATCTTTTCTCAGTTTTCCAATTTATATGGTAATTTAATTGGTAAGTAGGGCAAAAAAATAAGTGTAGATAGGTCCTAGATTTTCTCTCATTTGTCACTCAAGAGAATATAAAAATTTTGGTTGAAAAATCACAGTGTTCTTGCATAAAATATATTGAAGTAACAGAGTTCACCTTTCATCCCACAATTTTTATCCCACAGTCCCCTGAAATTTTTTCTGATAAATTTGCTCCTGATGTATGTGTTGTATATTTGTTTCGCCACCCATGAAATTCTTTGAATGAACTTTTTAAAAAATAAAGGGGAAAAAACCCTAGTCAATGGGATTTAAAAAGTACTAAAGTTACAATCCAGAGAGGGCAGTACATGGCACCATAAGGATAACAAGAAGAAGAATTCTCTACAGGGGCTCTAATAAATGTAGTCATGTGCTATAATAAAGAGCACAGAAAAATGGACATGGTATAACAAAATTATTCATAAAGACAAATGCAAAAGGTTGTCATGCTGAATGGTTACGTGCAGTTCTGCGGGGCACTAACAAAGTCATCATGAGATGCTGAGTGCTGGGGTGTTTGCAGATGTTTTCTAACTAGCACAGAGTGTAAACTGTTTTTATCTTGGAATATATAGACAAAACTGGAGTTGAAGGGGTGCTAAATCTCTCTTCTGATTGTTAATAATTCAGAGCCAAATGGCAGTAACAACTCACAGAGGTCAGTGTAATGAGCAAAGCAACTTCAAGGTGTTTGATGGAAACTTTTCAGGCTAATTGCTCTTTCTCTGGGATTCTTTTTGATACAATATTATCATATTTTCATCCTGCATTTTATAAATAAGCAATGACATGTGCATGTATGTGTGTGTTTGCTCACAGAAGCGTTAATGAAATATAGCAAAGAAACTGAAATAGTCTTCAGAAAGTTGTTCTGTGGGAGCAAGGAACTCTTCCGAAGCTGCTACTGTAATACGTATTTCAAACTGCAATGTTAGAGAACCAGAGGGCGAAGCTCTGCTCACATTCCAGAAGTACAAAATTTCTTGAAAGTGCAGTAATTCAGAGAGTTGGCTAAGCATTGTTCCAGCAACTCACTGAACTAAAACATCATTTACCCACAACTTCAATATAATCTGAATTTTATACTATCATTTAAACAGCAACAGATTTACAGTGCAGGCTCGAGATATGTCACTAATACTGTAACAAAATCAATAGACAAATGTTTTAGTGCAAGGCAGTTGCTGCTGTTCTCACTGATGTGTATTTGTGTGCATAGCACAAGTCACACCAATGTGTTTTAAATTCATCTCATAGGAAGGAGTTTTAAGCTGAGGGATTTAAAGCATTCAGACTTCTTTAGACCAAAATCATATCAAGACATGGCTAGGAGTATCAGTGACCATGTCTAGAGCCAATAAAAATGTGTAGAAGTGTTTTTCTACTGAAATTGGCCTTTAGGGATTTTCCTTTAAGATTACATTTTAATTGTGAGCCAGTTCTGCATGTGGTGGAAGCAAGGAGGCTGCTAACATTAGAGCGGCTTGTTAGAGCCCTGCAGATGCTGGCAGGTTAGTTAAGACCTTTCTACTGGACTTAGACTTCAAGATGTGGAGTGATGAAACAGTTTGTACTGTTTCATCAGTGCCTCACATCTTCAGGAGTTGATTTTAGTGCTGTTAGTGGTCATGGTGCTCAGCTGGGATAGTAGATATTTGCTTTCACATTTCAAGTGTTTACATCAATCTCCATAAGCATTTTGTCATCTCATAACATCCTGGATTTAAAAATACACATATAGAAACAGGAAAAAAGGTGAAAACTGAAAAGATGGACAGAATCTCTGTGACTTGGGGAAAAAAAAAAAGTCTGTGTAAATATCAAGCATCCAAATCAGAGCATTTACCTTCGGAAGTTACAACATGCTGAACACCTTTGATCCATACACCTCAGTCTCAGTTTAAAGTTACTAAGTGCGTTTTTCTTCATATATACATCTTTTACCCTGCATTTATGGGCTTAGCATGCCAACCCAGAAATAAAGAGTTAGATTGATTTTTATTTTTAAGTTAACATAAACTCTAGTATTTAAAGCCTATTTCATGAGAGACCAGTTATCTTTTGGTTTCATTATTTTCCCCAGATTAGCAGGAATAGAAATAGAAATCATTAAGTAAACTTAAGAATTAAAATATTCCTCCCTCACCTTAACAAATAATTGTGAAGAACAGGTTTTATTTGAAGTAGGAGTTAAAATAACTTGCTTTTCAATGGAGAATGTTTGTGCATGCAGTTTGAGAGGAGTAGGCAATACCAGGAAGGTAATTTAAGCTGGTGTATTTTAGTATACCTTTAGGAGTGGCTGAAGGGACACGTATGATCCATTTTTATTGTTCAGCTGACAAGTTACAGGAATGCACTCACTTTTAAGCATGAGCCTCTCTACTAAGATATTAATCTGAGGCCCTTTTCTATTTGCCAGCAGTAATAAGTTTGTTCATGTGGTAAAGGTATCACTTGCTGGCAGAGGACAGAAGGGTTAATGAATAAGCAATGCCAAGAAACAAACTCATGTGTTGCACTGGGAAACATTTCCGCAATAGTGTGTCATTGTTCGGGTGAGGAAATGTCACGTGCAGCTTCAGACTATTTATACTGCCTAAAATCAATTTTGAAAAATGTAAGCACTGGCCACAGTGGGGCCCTAGCAAGGATTTGAAATAAACCTCCCAGGAGGAGGATGTAATTATTTTCTTTTAATATCTAAAATATCAGGTTTAAAGGGAGAAGGTAAAAGCATTCATTCAGCACAAGTGCCTCAGTGTGTTTATTGAATGGAATCACACAGCCTGGAGGCCAGCGCTGTGCTGCCTCACATGCCTGCTATCCCACTAATTTTGCTGGGATTAGAGGGGGTGTAAATGAGCATGGAATTTAGCCACGGGATTCTAAATCTACTTTGGCTGAGAAACCGCATGTGGGCGTGTGCACACCTACACATGCAGACACACACAGTCCGCCTCGCGCCACTGCAGGTGGAGATTGCTGTGGTATGTTGTGGGGTGGGGTCTCTTATGGCAGGAATGCCAAAAATCTTTTTAATCTTATTCACCTAACAAAAGTTATAGCTGGCCTTGACAGTGGCATTTTTGTCTTCAAAATGTATTGCTGTTTTAAAAACTAGTCGAATGCACTTAGTTTAAGAAAGCTGTATTGCCTTAATACTTTACATTGCATTTGTGGGCTTCCACCTGTCAGCCAGCTTGATTGTGTTCAGATGAGATATCCACACACCAGCTACTTTGAGCAGCAGCAAATGAGCATGGGGAGCTGAACGGGAAGAACCTGTAAACTCTTTGCCCTGCTGAAAGATATTCATGACTCTTTCATTCAGCAAGGTACATTGACAGAGACTGCTTTTTCTTTCCAGCTACAGAGACAAATGCAGAGCTCAACCCTTGGCATTTGAGTGTGTGAAACCGAACGAAAAGTCCCATCCAGAGAAGTTCTTCAGCTGCTTTGAAGCTCTGTGAGGGCTGAAAGTAGAAGGTCAGAGTGAGACTTCCTATCTTAAGAGTTGCCATAGTGTCTTATGTCATAGTGATAAGTACTTGATCTTTCAAAGTAATGGAAATTGCTTGAAAATTATTTCCAATGCTCTTTGCCATCATTACTAGAGAATTCTATTCCCCAGCTCTCAGGAGGATTTTTCAGCCATAGGATCTGGGCATCTGTTTGATGTTAGGGCCATGTCAAAATTAGAGTCAGTGCCTGAATTAAAATTTCATATACATCCAAGT
The DNA here is from genome assembly GCA_013390025.1 of Pitta sordida. Classification (NCBI taxonomy): domain Eukaryota; kingdom Metazoa; phylum Chordata; class Aves; order Passeriformes; family Pittidae; genus Pitta; species Pitta sordida. The sequence goes on along the minus strand of WEKX01002560.1, from coordinate 217,057 downwards.
GACTGGAATTCAGATGCCTTGTTTTACTCTGCACCCACCTCTGATTTTACTTAGATATAGTAGGAGCAGGGCAAAACAAACCGGATCTGTCCAAGAGAGAAGATTTAAAAACAAAGATGTGAGATCTACAGGAAGGATTGCTGCTATCTCTGGGCCATGTTGTGTCATTGATTTTTAGGCTGATCTCTTAACTGATTCCAATTGGAACTTAGAGTTAAAAATTGATGATATAATATTGCCCTGCATGGTGAAGAGTAAGGGCTCAGGTTTGCTCACAGCTCCAGCAATGTAAATCCTGAATCCCTGCACTCAACTGAAGTTAGGTCACTTGTGCTGGAAAAGCTTAGAGCCCACTACTGTTGGAGTAAGGGAGAGTGTGGAACCATGGCACAACAGCTGCTTCTGAGGATTGGCCCATCTGCACCCTCTCTCCCTTCAGCTAATCAGATAATTCAAGGCATCTTGCCTCTCTATGAAAGAAAGATAAACAAGTATTGAAGTAACCACAGGATAAAAGCATGCACACAGGCAATTACCAGAGAGCAGCTGATGCACTGTAAGTTCACACCCTGTGTTACCCTGTGGTAACTTGTTTGTAAGCTAGTTCTCTCTAAGCCAAGGACCAGAGATCAAACTGCAACCCTTTACATCACCCTAATGACTGCTTCTCAGGAGATATTTTCAGACTGTTAAGCTCTTTTGAGAAAAAAGAAAAGAGTTGGGCTAAAAAAACAGTCATCCTTCGAGGATATTTTCCTTAGGTTTTGTAATAAGGGCAGTGTAACATTTCTTACTAGTTAGTACCTAATACACAGTACTTAAATGTGCTGCTATCCTTAAGATTCCAGCTTCTGTCTGCTAGAATTTGTTACAGCTGTCAATAAGCAAGTCACACTAATACAGTGAATCCCTGCTGCATCGCGACCTCTCCATTACAACCCCATGCATTTGCGATGTGATTTTACCGCAGTTTTGATTCGACCATTTGCGAAATTTTCCGCCTCAGACATGCGCAGTGCCTCTGCTCCACCGAGGAGCGGTGCCGGGCCAGCACCGCCCCACGGGGGAGCCAGGAGTCACACTGTCCGCTGTTACTCTTAAGTGCAGCTGGGGAACTGACCCCTCCGTGGGCGTGTGTTACTGTTTCCATGGCTACAGGTGGGGAAGGGCAGTGCCCCAGGAAAGTGGGGCTGGGCTGGCCGCGGCGGCCAGCGGGACATGCTCACTCCTCTGCCGCAGCTGAACCCCCCCGCCCCACATGGCGCTGCCAGCGGGGTGTGGGACCGCAGCTGAATCCCGCGCTGCCGGCGGGGCGCGGGACCAGTGGGGCGTGGCCCTGCGCTGGCACCACAGAATCACAGAATATTCTGAGTTGGAAGGGACCCATCGAGTTGGAGGGATCCAAGGATCATCGAGTCCAACTCTTAACACTGTCTCCCTGGCGGGAATTGAACCCAAGTCTCCCACATGCCAGGTGGGGACACTCACCACTGTACTAAAGCGGATTTCTCATACGCTGGGACAGCCGGGCACGGGCCGTGGCGAGGGAGTCCCAGCGTGCGCTGCCAGCATGGGGCTGCCCTGTGGGGCTGGGGTGCCCAGGTGTAAGCGCCAGGGGAGAGGGAAGCAGCGCTCAGATTTGCACTGTGAACACATAGTCTCGGCGGCCGGAGAGGCCCACAGATTCTCGGGGTGTCTAGGGTCTCCCGAGTCAGAGGGGGCTCAGAAACGGTTCCCTTTGCTTCCCCATGCTCAGAGAATCTGAGGGGAGAAGCAAAAAAGTGCCTGGAGCACTCTGGAGTTCCGGGGGGTGGGGCAATGGGCGTGGCCTGCATGCATATTAATGACCTGCACTTCTTTGCGAGTTTAGGGTTTTGCGAGGGCCATCACCTGTCCCTTTCCTCGTGAAGGACGGGGTATAACTGTAATTGCAATGGTGCCTGCTGACATTTTTATTATAATTCCATGTTTGTTAGGAGTTGTGACTTGGATGGAGAACCTGCTCTCTAAGGTGAATTTACCCATATAATTATAAACTGTTGCTTTTTTAAAAATCCAGTTCCTTCTACATTTACAAAATGCCAAAAAAAAGAATGCTTAAGAATGGTTTACAATGTAAGAGAGCTTTTTATTATTTTTATGTGATCATTTAAAAATCCCATTGTTTGCCAGAATTCCACTCAGACCAACAAAGAAGCAAGTTAACACCTCAAATGCTGAGATATAATAAACTCCTAAATGCCCCCAAACTTACATACTTTCCAGAAACCTGCAAATCTTGACAAGTGCATGGAAATACTACTTGGGAACATATTGCATTATTGGACATACTGAAACCCACAAAACAGAGAACTAACTTCAGTCTTCAAATATGTCCCTGCAACTTGATGAACTACATTCTGGTTAATGCTATAATTTGACCCAGAATGTTTAGGGCAAAGGCTGAACCTTTTGGTTACCACATAACTACACTGAGCCATTGCATGAGTCTCAACCCTCTTTTTTGTCTTACAAGTCATTGGCCCCGAAATACCTATTAAAGGCATAAATGGGTAATTTATATATGAAGGGCCAAATTCACCAGCGCTGGGTCTGGAAGATATAAATAACACTTGCTTGTTACAGCATGGCTCGTTGCACTCTGCCTTCCTTTGGTGTTTTCTGATGATGGAAGGAGATTAATTTAATTTGTGGTTGGGATTTCATATGAGCCTTGCTGTTAGCGGCTGCTGAATCAGTGCATTCCTCTATTGCTCTGGCCATTTGTTGCTTGTGTCTAGCACACATTTTGGGCAGCTGAGGTACTCTCATTCTTCTGCTGCCACTGGACTTTGGCATAGTTTGACAGAAGCTGCCATAATTTTGGTTTGAATTTGGTCTGGAATTTAAGTTCAAGTTAACTTTGTTCCCTCTGATCAGTACCTCAAAGTGACTGACTGCCAGTCTCCTAATGAAAGCACTGCTTGAACTCATGTATTTGTTTAGATTAATATTATAATCAACCAAGTGTTGATCAGGAAAAAATGTTTTTCTCTAGAAACCAAAACTGTGTTTTGATTGGGGTGTATTGGAATATTTATGGAAAAATTCCTTCGACCAGAAAAACTACAATAAACTTCATGCTACATTAAACCTTAAAAAAATAGACCTGCTTTATGTTCCTTCCAAAGGGCAGATCATAATCCAACAGTATCTGGTCAATGCTGATGGATAAACAGGCACTGTACTTAAAACACTAGGGAGCCTTGAGGCAGGAAATGATATTCATTTATAGGTACTGGTGCTTCGTTAGGAAATCATAGCTGTGAACCAAGATTTTACTAGTTCTTGTAATGTAAAAATCTGATTACTTTGATTCTGTTCATTGGTGACTTTTCAACTAGAGGCTTTAGCAATAAATTTGGACAAAACAGAGAGTGTTCAATTTCAAAGCCACTCCAGGAAAAAAATGCATCTCTGCTGGTGTTTTATATTAAAATTTATGCCCTCTATCATTCTAATAGATTTTCTCTATGATTTGTCCATCATATCATGACTTCAAAATGCTATCTTTTCTCCTTGATATTGCACTTTTCAAAAAGGCAATCCCTTTTTTAGTTCTCTCCTTTGAAGTAATTCGTAGTATGAGAGGTCCAGCATCAAGAGTAATTAGACTAAACCATGCAGAAACCCCAGTGGAAGTTGGCATGTAAGGATAGCATTAACTGCTTAAAAACTAAAAAACAAACCAAAATGTTTTAGAGGACAAGGAGGGTGAACAAATCCTTTTTATGTATACAAAAGCAAATAGGATTGTGTTTTGCATATGGCGTACTCGGATATTCTTAATTAGGAAAAAAAAAGCATGTTTGGATTAATTTTCTGGAATCCATGCAAATCTATTCTTGGAGTAAATGTAATAAGATTACTATAATAATTGCCATGTTACCAGGATGTCACAGAGTAGCAAGTTATGTGCAGTTTCAGTGTTTCCACATACATGTGTTTAAGTTGACTTCTTCTCCAAACTAGTAAGATATTTTATACCAGGATATGGTTCCTACCTTTCTGAAAGGAATCACCTTTTGGTATTATGTGCAAACTTTTAATTGACTACAGAAATCAAATTTATGATTTGTTGAGGTATGTTTTATGTAGCACTTTTTCCTCAACCATTGGTCTTTCAAAAAACCAGCAAACAAGAAAGGGATGGTCTCTACTGTTGGCCTGTAAAAAGAAATGCTATATTTCTCTCAGCTCCATGATACCTGGAGCCATGTTTTCAGTTACTTATCTGCATTATAAAAAGTCGGTAATATAAACATCTCCACAAATTAGTCTGTACCTTAAACACTGCTCACTTTTGTCATGCATGAGAAGGAAGCTGCCCATGGAAGTATGTTTTGCAGTCTCGACATAGGTATAGAATGTAAGAACCTTGAACTAACCTGTGAATATGCCCATCATTTTGAGTTATTAAAGAGGGGCACAGCTTAACTCACTGAGATTAGATAATCTCAACTCCACATGAGTATGATGCCTGAAAGTCCTAAATTGTATGTGAATACCTTAGCTCAGGGCAACCCATACAGAGATCTGTCCACCATGTGAACTTGAAACATATTCTTATATGTGACAGAGGATGCAGAACTGTACGTATCCTAGTCTCCATTTTAGATGGACACATCTCCTAGCAGTATTGCAAGTACCTTGTAGTGTCTGTCTCCATTGCGTTCCTTCTAGTCCCAGTTGGTATTTATTATCCTACACGAGAGCAATAATCATGTTTTAATTAAATTTGTAAAATAATGTGCCAGCTAGATTGGGATTATTTGCACAGAACACATAGTTATATTTTAGAGTTTTTGTATATGCAAATAAATCAAAGCAATGTCTTTTCTATATTTTTATGTGTGTTTTGTTTTTTTAAATGCAAGAAAAATAGGGAAAGTGAGAGCTGGGAGAATGATTAGATGTCTTGTATAAGGTTTCTTGTGCTGCTGCTGACCTTCTCAGTCTGTTCTGCTTTGCTTTGGTATGTTTAACTGCCCCGGGAGGTCATTATCAGACAGTGGTGACTGTTTTGTCAGGTCTTATTGTTTAATTAGATCACAGTCTATGTCAAAATTCTAAAATTATTTTGGCACATGCCAAAATTTTCACAGTTTTTAGTTTTTAAGTTGAAATATTTCTCAAACAATAAGCAGAAGCTACAAGGGAGTAAACAAATTTATTTAATATTTGCAGTGCAGTGCACACTTAAAAATTTGTGCCTTGGGTTAAATTCATTGAAATGTGACATCTTATTTTCAAGAGTATCCTATGGGTAATCCCTTGAAACTTGTATTGACATTAATATAAGCCTTAAGAAATAGGCCTGCCGAGGCTCACATTATCTATAGGAAAGCTAATTTTTTCTACTGATCTTGCCTTCATTCGTCTGAAATGGTATAAGATTGTGTAAACAAACCCTCATCTACAGAATTAGAAAATGATGTTTTCGATATGCCTTTCCTGCCCTTTCAAATTATGTGCCTGGAGTATGCAATCTGTGATGTACCATGTTCTGCTAATGGTAAGATAATTGGTACAAATTTTTAGGGTAGAGGTAAATGCCAAACAGCCATACCACAAATTTGTTCCTTGGATGATCTACTTGTTCCTGAATAAGGCAACCTACCTATCTTTTTCTTTGCCATATTTAATTGGAATCTATTATAGAAATTAGTGGAAAAAGGGTATATTACTCATTCCTCAGCATTCTATTCAATAATAAATTTTTAGCTGTCATACTCTTATTCATCTAGTGCGGAGCCAAATCAATTAGTGCCTTTGGAAAGATGCAGTGCTCAAACTGAGCCAAGAGTGGTGATGTTCAAAGGATCAAAACTATAAATGACCTCATGCAAGTCCTGTGTTCTGGAAAATGTAGCCACTTTTTTCCAACTTTCTTGTATGACCTGAAAAAGTGTATTATCTCTCTCAAGACACTTGGCGTCTCTGAGCAAAATAAACCCCAACACCCCAAACTCCTTCACAATTAGTAAGGCTATTCTGTGTCTTGATGCTTCAGTGTATGAGGCAGGAAATCATAGAAGCTTTGGAGGGTAATTTATTCCTCCAGAGCTATCACTCTTCAATATCTCAGTATCACTATTCTCCAATCCTTTCTCTGTTGAATATTTATGGTAAATGACTCTACTGCCAGGGATTGCCATGAGCACTGCAGTACATCAGTGCCCAGGCCTTTGATAGAGCAAGGTCTGTGCTACACCTTCAAAGCAAGCAGTATCATTGGCCCTCCCCTTGTATCACAGGATTCACTCAAAGAGGCAGAAAACTGTCAAATGTAGAACCCAGACAAGAGCAAAGAATGACGTATGTAGGGGTGGAACTAACTGCTGCTACAGCTGAGAGTAAAGCCCATGAGTAGAGCAGATATAAAATACAGCTGCCCCAAGAAGGCTGGAGTTGCTCTGAAGTGACTCTGGGGAGGTAGAATTGGTTTGAGAACCCTAATTTTTCCTATATTGCCTTCCTTGAAAGAAAAATGTCAAAAAGAAGTGTCTGTTGCACCAAGGATAGGCCCAAAGGTGACCATAGGCTAGTCTGTGCTTTGGGTGTGGGTTTGATATTCCCAGCACAGTGAAAGCTGTGGGCTTTTATCATGAGAGCAACAAAGCAAACAGGGTTTCTGCTAAGCACAGTCATCAGAGGATGACAGGGAACCAAGGATGTGTTTCAGTCATCTTAATAAGGCATATTCTCAATCATAAACAAGATATAAACCCACCTGAGGCCTAAAGGGATAATCAGCATAGGTGTGAAGTTGGCTCCATTTCCCCTGCCCTGTATTTGGTCGACGCAAGAGGCATTGGGCAAGCTACACCTGCCCTGCAAGCAGCAAAGGTTCAGTCTACTCACTTGTGCTCAAGGCCTATCCACATCACTCATTTGCTGGCAAATTGCTCCCTAATATCTGCATGTCTTGCCTAATGCACCCCCTGCTTTTTCTGAAATGAGCTGTTTTCTAGGCTGGTGCTAAGCCGAGCCCCTCCACAGGTTCAGGCACACACTCACTCCTACCTGCTGTCACATTAAACATTCCCCTTGCTGGATAAATTTTGCAGCCCTCTACTGTTTGCATAGAGACTTGCAGATAGAGAAATTTTATCAGCAATCCTTCTGGGTATGCATTTAGCATTTTTTCAATCTGGCCAATTATCTTTAGCTCTTCTCTATTACCTGACACCCAGTGTTGGCTTTTTATAACGGCCCCAGTTGCAGGCTTTTCCTCAAATATGTTTCAGGCATTGTGTCAAGCTGAATTTCACCAATGTGGTTTTTTTCTGTAGTGTATGCTTATGGACAAATTCCCTAATTGCTCAGTTTCTATGCGGCACATAAAAGCCATCTCAGAAGGTATCTTCAATTTACTGAGTTGACTTGTAGAGGCAAGAGAGAAAGCAGAGAGACGCCTTTCACCCTCATAGCTCTATAGAGAAGATCATCATGTTAACTCTGCATAGTTGGGGATAGGGCCAACTCTCTGAGGATAAGCATGGCCCATGCTTTCCCATGCCTCAAAGCATGAGGAAAAACAGATCCACTCTGCATTTGAAAGGATATTTGGAAAAAATGTTCAAGAGCGTGAGCCATTTCTGCAACGTGTTTGCTATAATCTCTAATATTTGTATCTCATTCACGGAGGCAATGATAATGCCCTTCAACACAAGATCTTACAGGTTTGAGAGAAAATCTAGCTTAACCTTGAGCCCAGCTTTTGACTCATAAAGAACTGTTTGTTTCACATCTTAATAATCTGCCTTTTCTCCTTCTAGACCATTTTGCTGAGCTCATGTTAAGGTTTTTTGTTTCTGTTACTATTCTATTACGAATATTATGTGAGGGATAAGCATGTATATTGAGATGCATGCATGTAACATAAGGCAATCTCTGCCCTGAGGTACTGGCAGTCTAATACAGGAACAATTACTATAGAATGCAAGAAATCAGGGGTTTTTTTCTTTTTTGAATAACAACAAATGTGGTATAAGGCATCTTGATCAATTTTCTAAAAACTTAAAAAGCCGAATTTATTTTGACACGGTTTTAAAAATTAAATTGATAAAATTATGCTATGTGACAATATTTATACTTGGAATCAATATCTATAGTAGTATGTTTCAGGCTGAGTTCATAAGGGTGCAATTACTTTGTAGCAGACACTGCAGTACCACACGGCTCTCCTAAAGAACAGCATTGACAAGCACATGGATGCTGTTTGTGGTATTAAAAGAGCATATTGTGTACAGATATTTGTAAACAAAGTACACTATTAAATTATTACTTAGTATTTATTCAATTATTAAACACCTCTCAATTAGAATTTACAATTGGAACTTCAGTGCTAAAATGCTGTATTAGATAGGTGCAATGTGCAATTATGGTTTCCTCCTGATTATCCATAAGCTCTTTTCACAGAATTAACTCACTACAGCTCTCCCCACAAGCAACTGATTCCCTGTATATCTGTGGATTCATTTTGTCTACCACACAACCTCTCATTGCCCAGAGCCCTTTCTAGGTACTAATAACAGCCTAATAACAGCCTAATAACAACTTTCCCAAAGCATTATTATGATGTTGAAGACCTTCTCATGGAATTTTCAGCTTTCTCAAAAGGTATTTGCAAAGCTCATTCTTAGCACGTTTTCTGGGGACTGTATTTAAGGTGCAGACAGCAGAATAGAGACACACTGATGTGAACATGCCCACCATGCTTATAGTGGAGTGACAGCATGTTATGACATTGAAAACTGCTGCTGTGCCCACTTTTACAGACAGTGGATTGCTCTCTGATGGAGGGTTAAGGGAGTCAACCTCAGTTGCAAGATGCAACCAAACCTGCACTCGAGGAGCCTTTTCTGACCCTTCCCTGGCAGGCCAGGATCCTACTGAGAACACTGGTTAATTTGACCTGGTTTGGCCTGCACATGCTGTGATACAGTAATCCCTCACCTCTTCACGGCTCAAATTTTGCAGCTTCACATCTTTGCGTTTTTTTCCCCTGTGAAGATGCCATAGACTTCCCTCAATTCTTCATGGTGTTCTTCCATGTCACATGAGCATGAGACTGCCATGCATGCACAGAGTGCCTCTACCATGCCGAGGGGTGGGACTGGCACGCCCAGTAGGCTGGGAGGGTGACACCTCTCACTCACTCAGGGACCACCTAGAGTTTGCTCTCTTATGAGTGTTGGAAACATTACATGATGAGGAAGGTTTATAACATGATGTCAACAGCTTATTACAGCTGCTTGCCCTGGGGCTGTGCTGGGCCCAGGATCCCCTCCTCTGCCACTGCAGGGACTTGGGATCCCCTCTACCACTGCTGCTGGTGCCACGGATAAACCCAGTCACAGCGGTGAGGACTCCTCACAGCGGTGGCATGGCTGCAGTGAATTCCGCAGACTCCCCAGTGGCAGGGAGGGGCAGAAGAGATCCCCTTCGCTCCCCTGTCCCATCACACAGTGCAGGGAGGTGCTGGAAATGCCCTCCAGTGCTCTGGTGCTGAGGGGGGCAGGGCGATGGGCATGTCTTATTTGCATATATATGACCCAGTCTTCACAGATTTCAGTTTTTGTGGCACTGCCCTGGTCCTGAACCCCTGCAAAATTCAAGAGATTACTATTTATGATGTTTATATGTGTCTCCAGCAAGTAAGAGGCTATTTAATCTGATGGTAAGTGGATAGAAAAGGTGCTGTACCATCTTGTTCTTTGACTTTGAGTTACCATGTTTTGTTCTCCTCTGCTTAGACAGTGGATTGGAGGTGGAGCAGTTGCCTGACATACGTATAGAGAAAATTCTCTCCTATTTAATTTTCAACAATGTTGTCAATATGTTCTTAAAACTTCTATTTACTTAGCCTGTGACAGTTTTCATTTTGTGCTGTCTATGCCTTTTCTCTACATGCTCTCTTGGCTCTTCATAACCTGAAAATCTTAGAAATTTCTGTAGTTTGATGTATAATAGGGAATGGATTTGAATTATGTGCTTAGCCCACACAAACCTCATTCTACTGATGAAACAGAGTCTCAAAACCTTGGCTTTGATGTCACTATTAATCAGCACTTGACTTTCAGTTGTAGTTCTATTTTGCAAATGTGGGGATCAAAACAGCTACTCAGTTTTGTTGAGTGTTATTTGAATGGCTTCAGGCTACTCTTTGAGACTGTACTGGAGTGGAGCTAATGGGCAAACAGAACATTTCGTTACCAAAATGAGAAGCTTTTAATTGTCCTTTAACAAGTTAGGAATTTAGAACAACCTATTCACATCATCATGAATCACCAATGTAAAATCTAAGGTATGTTTTGGTTGTTATTGCTGTAGTATCTATACAGCTATGAGGCCATGATGGAACAAGCTTTTGAAACTTTGGAATCTGTCGAGCTCTGCAGGCCTACTGGCACCATTGGATACACCAGCGTGCCTCACAGACTGGCATCTGAGAGGTGTCTTTTTTTTGTAGTTTGTTTCTCTTTCCACTTAGTTACTTTTCTTTATTTACTGAGCTATACTCATTTGGCCTTTGCAATATATTTGGAGGCAATATGGAAGTTACTCATTACTTAGTTTGCATAAGGAACTGACTAAGTCTTAGTGCACATGTCTAAGTAAGTCTTATGGGAGTTTAAATTGGTGTGATGTGCATGGTGAGGAGTCTGGAAGAAGAGGTAAACTACCCTAATTTAGATTTCCTCCAGGCTTAATTGGCATTCTTCAATTTACTTAGACTCCCCTTGGTTGTTGGCCCAGCATCTTCTCATAAGTCAATTTCTCCTGGTCCTGCTGGAAATAAAGCAGAGTAGAAGCAGAGGATTTTGAATGTAATGAGACCTATTATCTAGTTTGATCATTATTTTGTAGAGGTTTGATTGCTACTTATGATCTGTAATAGAGGTCATTATTTTATTAGGTGCTTTCTGGGTATGATTAAGTCACTTAAATGAAGACTTTCAGTTTAAGTTAGTAAGATTAATATTTCCGATTTCCTGTAAATCTAAATTTACAGAAACCTGCATGCATTGTATTATGACAGCTTTTTTGTTAGAATCACAGAATCAGTAAGGTTGGAAAAGACCTTAGAGATCATCGAGTCCAACCTATCACCTATTACCTAACCTAGCCAAACCTGTTACCTAACCTGTTGCCATCCTGCTACCAACACACCATCCTACCTATAACACACTACCCTAATATCTAGGTCATGCCACCAAGTACAGAGAGAGAATAGAGAATAGAGAGATACAAGTAGAATAATGAAGTATAGAACTTCATGCAAGCTAAAATTACGATTTTTATAGAAAAATATTTTTTGTTTTAAATTTTATATGTATTATCTCCAATTCAGTGATCCCAGTATTCATATGACAGGCTTTGAGAGTGAAAGATGTAGTTTCTTATTGGATGTGTAGCCCTTAACAGGAAAAAGAAAGCAGTGTTACTCAATGAAGTTGAGTATTTCAAAAATAAATTTAACAGTGTTAACATTTACTTTGTTGAAAGTTGTTCAGTGAATGAGTTGTGTAGTTGTTCATCTGCATTGCAGATTTATGAGTTATATTTTATTCACAAGTACAGTTCCCTCAGATATTTTTCCTGAGGTTTCTTAAGGGCCTGTAATGGATTCCAGCAAGTCTTTAATGCTTCTGAAGAAAACTGAGCTAAATCAGTGTTACCCAGTCTTGAGTGAGCCTGTAAAAATGCTTGGTAGAGATACTTGCCACTCATCTTGTTAAACTGAGGACCTGGAAGGAAAAGAACAAGGAGTGGATAATGAATGAGTTGGGCAGCTCCTCTAAAGAGGCAAGAGATGGGTATGTCTTGAGAGATCAGAAAAAGTTGGAATTATGTATAAAGAACATTGCTGAAACTAAAGGTAAGAAAGAGATTAGGATGAGAGAGTCCTGAATGGAGAGACTTTCGATCTGAGAAAGGATGACATTGATTAGGGGTATATGTTTTGTTAGATACCTTGGTCTGTTCATGTACTGCTAACACTTGATGTGACCAGTTCTGTCTGAGCCCAGATGTTCATCCTACATCTGTGCTATTGCTGCTCAAAAGCAGTTTAGCAACAGAAATATGCAAGAGATGGGGCTCTTGACCAAACTGTTTCATGGCCAACTCTCTGTAAAATCCTTAGACCTTTTCAACCTTTGTATGGACTGAGAACTCCAAAACACAGTCTACAGAAGTAGCTTCTTACACACACCGCTGAACTGGTTCCAGTGCATGAAAGAAAGGCTTCTGTGCCCACTGAGCCACAGTAACTTCTCTGTACTTATTTACACCAAATTTTTGTATCATTTAAATAGTTTTTGTTATCAAATAAAATATTCATTATGAATACCTACTATACGTGAAGCATGCAGGCCAAGCACAGCTACTGGTGATAATATAAATGTTCCTTTGCACAGATGGCAACGATTACAGAAGATTGGTCAAATAAAAATCACATTGATAAACAAACAAATAATTCTATAACAATGTGTAGAACCTTTCACAATGGTGGTCCAGCTTGGCATTAGCAAGCCAAAGTGCGAATGTATCTCAGGAAGAGCCATGAAATATCATATGTAGCATGTTCACCACTGACTTACTGTACTTAAACTAGAGAGTTCATGTACCTTTCTTGTGGTATTGTGTACCTCAGGAACTTCACCTTTTATAGTTCAAAGTTGTTCTCCAATGGCCTGGTAGCAATATGAGCTCAGTAGTTTTTCTGGATGGCTGCTATTTGTGCCTGTGACTGAAAACTTGCTGGGAGAGCTATATATAATGATAGGAATTCAGATATATTACTGTGATATAAAAATGGCTACTTTGTGGTTTGTTAGGAGCACCAAGGCAGAAGATGGCCATTTTTTGCTATCCTAGATTCCAATTGCTGTCATCTTGCTCTAGGAAATAAACCTGATTTGAGGAATCTTGTGATTCTACTCTTTGTGTTGTTTTGGTGGTGTTTTTGTGGTGGTTTTTTTTAACTGAAAGGGGCTGCACTTAGAAATGTTTGGATACTCTCTTTCCAGCTTTCCTTTGATTGATGATTGTCCCATCGTTTCTATGCAGCTGCAACAATTGGCTCTGTATTTATACTTCAATTGAGCTTAACAGACCCCTTTGTTTTAATATACCGTCTTTACATAAAATCTCAGCAGCTCAACTACTAATTGCATCAAATAGAGAATGCCTTCTCAATTTGCTATGGAAGCTGCTCATATCTGTCTTTTTGGTTTACTATAATTTCCTCTCTACGTGGTTTCTGATCTAAGATTTTGACATCAGTCCTAATTATGTAGCAAAATAGGTGGCTGAACCAGAGACGTTTTTCCTGGACCTGCCTCAGAAAGCAGCATGCAAGTTGAAATTTCAGTTTTAAATTCAATTTCTCCCTCTTGGAACAAGTTCACTAAAGTCAAAGTATCACTTTTTATAGCCTCAGTAACTCTTTCTGTATTTTCTAAGTCAATTCAGCTCTAAGCTGAAGTAATTATGGCACATACTATAAACCACAAGTGCTGTAAACTCAGCATGGACTGCTATATCACCATCTTGGAAGCATATCAATCTCCTTTTAGTCTAATTTGTTATACACGCTGTTTCTTTGGTGGCTTTTTCTTACCCTCACATTCATCTGTTAAAAGAAATGAGAATGGGGCCTGTTCCCAGTTCATTAAAAAGTAGGCCACTTCTGGAACCACAGAATATAGAATTAAAGTGGCTTTAGAATAAAAATGGATAAGTTGTATATTTTCCTCCACATTGTCCCTTCTGATGGAGAGCAGTACAGTATTAACTTAAGGCTATTACATAGTAGATGACAGTGTGTCTGCTGCTAGCAAGGAGGATCCATTGGCTGCATTAATTATTGTAGCTGTACTTAGTAAATTCAACTTGTTTGTGAGTGCATAGAACTCATACATAATAGGTAGTCTTTTTTGTACAAGGCATCTCTAAGAAGTAGGCGAGGAGACCTTGGATGTTTTCTTTGTCAGGTTTGGCAGAAAATGAAAGAAGAAACCACTTGCAGTGCCTCATACGTGAACATTTCCTTGATGTTTATAAGATTTACAGAGAAATTGTGTTTCATTGTTTCATTCTTTTTTCCTTTTTTTTTTCTTTGCAAATGTATGCTTATCCTANAACTGTGAGAAGGGAGAAATGACTTTTTGTTACCCTTTTACAGGATTCAAACAATTCTTTATTTTAGACCATAAGTGTCACAGCCTATCAAAATTACTACGACTTTACTTAACATTTCTAGGAGGTAGCAATTCAAGGCTTCTAAACAGCAGTAGGTAGCTTCAGGGTAGCTCAAGTATTCACGTCAGAGTGTTTTAGTAACTAATATGACATCTAAAGATGTGATGCAGGAATAAAAACCTGTCCCTCACCTTCATAAGGAATGATGGAATTCTAGTTCCACTAGTTTATAAACTGTATCACTGACAGAAAAGGAAGGAGACCTTGACGGGTGCTACTGAAAGTTCCTCTGCTGTTAAACATGTACAGCTTATTGTATTTGCTTTTATTTTCTAATTCAGACTGTTCTGAACATGAGGAACATCTTTCTAAAGCTCAATAGCTTTAAAAAAATCCTTAAAAAAAAAAAAGATGTCATTGCTAGAGATCGCCGCACTGACACATGCTAAAATGTAGCAGAGTGCAGGAGGCATTTCTGAGACTGATTTCACCACCATAGCACTAGTATATTTTAAAAAGAGGCAAAGTGCACTTTATGAGGAAATGAGAGAGGGCCCAAAATGCCTTTTAATTTATTTTTAAAATAAATATCATTAAACAGAATTTTGATGCCATATATTTTTATTTTATATGTAATGCTTATAATATAGAAAGGAGCCATTTAATGAAAGATTGAAATATGCAGTTGCTAAGAATGAAGGCACTCTTTTATTGAAACCTGATAAACTTTTCTGGATAATTTGGGATTTTTTAAAAACACTTTTCAAGGCTTAAAAGGAAAAAATGGAGCCTTATTTTTGGCAGAAATGAAAAATTATTTCTATGGTAGCTTCATTTGGACATAGAAAACCTGTTTCAAGCTATTCATGGCTCTACCTCTCACAAACTATTTATTAAGTACTATAAATTACATATAACATGGAACATAAAAATTAAATAGGATTGTTCTGGAACCATAGATACAGATTGAGAGTTAATTAAATGAATGCGTGGGGAAAAATCTGTGTGAGATACAGGACTAGGGGTTCCCTGCTGTACCTATTTAATGAAGTCTCATCCATCTGATGGCTCCTGGACCCACTCTTCAACACTTCCACAAAAATGTCACATTCTTTATGGGGAGAAAGTGTGGAATGTGCCTTACCCACATCAGTACACCATTTTACAATTCCAATCCAATTAATTAAGCCTCTATTCTTCATGCATGAGTGGCCGTCTCTCAGTTACGCACCCAAGGCAAAGCTCCAAGGGGGCCAGGCAGCCAAAAAAGAAGGTACATTCCCAGCTCTCATTTACTTAAATACATATTTTTGGTAAAAACAAAATGTTTAAAATTACTTGAAATAAAAGTGTGCCTATTTCTTCAGGGCCAGAACATCAATAACTTATGTTTCAGGAAAATGAACTTTTATTATTTTTATTTTTAATGCAGAGTCATAATTAAAGGGGGGAGGAGAAGACAGCCTCCTCTGTGAATGAGAAAATTAGACTCAGTGTAGTGAGATGGGAGGGTAGAAGGAGACTTCTGATGCGTGATTAAATGAAGAGGCAGTATGGTGAGGGCAGATGAGACACAGCACAGTGGGAGTACGGAAAGCATGGTGAAGGAAATGAACAGAAGACGAGATGTTAAAGTACCATAACCTGACTGAACTCCTGAAGAGTTAAAAATGAACTGATCATCTGTCAGGAAACCACACAAGAGGGAGGTGATGCGTTTCCAGTCCCACCTCCCTGGGTAGGAAAGTTGCTCTTCTGTGATTAAGGGAGAAGAGTAACAATTTTCTTTTTATTGCACAGCGTTGCACAGTTATTTTTAGCTCTGGATTTCTAAGTATGTTTCCTATAGATCATCTGTCATTTCAGTGTTAGAAACAACTGTGCTATTTTTCTGTAATTAAATGGGGTCTTGTTATTTATACTGATCAAAATCTCAGTCAATTCACTGTATTGTCTGGACGCCTGAGATTCAGCTCAGGGAAGCTGTTTCTCAGGTTCTCTGTCATACTGCGACCTCACCCCAAGCTCACCTACAACTAGCAACATGTATAAAAAGCTATTCCTGCTGCTTCAGTAGGACCCGGATGTCAATGTGAGGTCACAGACAGAGATTACCTTTTCCAAAATTAACTATAGTAGTATAAAATGTTACAGTTCCCTGTTTTTAGTGCCCACCAAATGGTATTACTCTCTATGGGAAGAATCATGTTAGTGCTCCACAAAGGCAGTGTCTGTCATTGTAAATAGTCAATCATTTTAGTAAAAAACACGTCGTGACCAGTCTTGGCTTGTTAGAGGGATATGAGGTAGGGTTGGAAGTTGCAGGCCTTGCGAGCTCTCCACTCCTTTCCCTGGTGGTGGTTTCTGTGCCAGGATGTACAAAATGCCAGTGCAAGTATGTCTTTGATGGGTGCGATTAGGCCAGGAGATTGTTTCACCTGTTGCAATTAGACCTTGAAACATTTTTACATTTTCTGCAGAGGTGAGATTCCCCAAATGAAATTATATTTTCTGACTGGATTGAAAGTTTGAGGCATTTGACCAATTTACATATCCCCTCAATCTGTCATCATTGATGCTAGAAGGGAAAAATCTGAAAGAGAGGGAAAGCTGACAAGTCCTAAAATTAAAAAGTTATTGATTAAGCCATTTGACTTGTTCTTTCATTCCTGTATTGTACTCCAGGAAACAAATGTTTAATTTATTTTGGATAAAGAGATTCAATTTGTGATGATGCCATGAAAATGTAATATCCTTACAAACTCAGATCTCTCATAGGAAAATGTTAGTGAGTGTTTTCTATAACACTAAAAATACTGTGTAAGAGAGCTGGTTGAATATTGCTCAGTGTTCTTGAACTTTCAACTTGTGCTTGGTTCAAGAAAATTCATATCCCTTTGTACTATTTGCCAACAGTTACGTAAGTGGTTTTTGTTTAGGTGAAGGTCTGTTCCCTAAGAACTGTCAGTTCATTCAAAAACAGAGAACAGATACAGTATCACGTCATTAAATGACCAACCACAATCTTCATTGGTACAAAATTGTCATTAAAAATACAAATATACTTGATATTATGCAAAGCCTAGTTTAAGTATTATTCATCTGCAGAAAAAGTATCCTAATTGTCAGATGCAATGACAGAACTCTGACTTGGTCCACAACTATTCATTAAAGGGAAAAAAATAACAAAACATTATCACAATTTCTTCCCTGCAATTAATTAAACACCATGTATTGTTTAAGAACATTTTTTTTCTCACTCCGAAGTGTTTCATGTTCAAAATACAAGGAAATAGAAAGACCTAAGTTTTTATCTTTGTTTTGATGAAATGGCAATATCACAGTACTTAATCAGAACTGGGCCTCCTTTGCACATAGTGCTGGTAAAAGATGTTCATTTCACAAAATACCAAACCTAGAGTTATTGCAACACAATAAATGCCTTCTAAATTGTGAGAACATAGTTCATCAGCTCTTCCCTAAATTATGTAGTACAGTTCGCCAGCAAGTGCTGCATTCTCTATTACAATTTGATGTAGTAGGATTTAATAATTAGGGCTAGAGGCTTAATTAATTTGGGCTAGAGGAACTGCTGTTGGATTTTAAAAAACCCATCATGTTTTTCAGAAATATTTTTGCTTTGTTTTTTAAAGGAAGTTTTAAATACTGGGGGAAAACTTATAAAATGTGACATGAGTGTTTACTATGCAGTAAATTATACCTGGATCTGGAAAGAGCCTGAAACAGTAACATTGAAAGGTAGGATTTGCAAGATTTGTTGTACCATCCAACATTAGTTCAGCTACCCCAGGATAATAATCTTCATTCTCAAGAGCAACAGATCTGGACAAACTCTGTGACTGAACAAAAATTCTGAATCCAGATAGTGATTTGATGTGAAGTTGCATCTAGGGGCCATATAAACTTTATGATACTTGCCCCTGCATTCAACTAAAATTTTAATTCTAAGTATAAACCCCTTTGAAGTCTGAGGCAGTTCAGCTTTTTTTTTCTATGTCTTTTCAGTGCGCCCAACACCAGTTTTAAATTTCTCATAACTTTTAGATTTTGGTTTATAAACATTTTCTCTCTTTTCCTTGTGCATCATTTCATTTTCTGTGAACTTAGTAATTAATTATTGGGGTTTTGTGTAGCTGTCGAGGAGGTTTCTTGTAAAGCTTTTTGGCTGTGTTTGTTTTTAAAGCCCATAAATCTTACTGTATTTTATAAGACTATAGATTACTCAGACTAAGATATTTAGTAATATGTTGAACTGTGTTGGTGTTTTGTTTTATTTCTTAAAGAACTGTCATAAAAGCTGTAGATATTTAGTGATATTAATTAAGAAGCATAGTATTAATCGGATCAAACTGGTAGTTTCCTATACCTCCTTTCTCACTCTTAGCCTCCTAATATTGTCAGGTTTGATGTCATCATTTATCCACTCTGTAAGACTATATTCCCCGGAAAGTAGCTGGTAGGAGAGGGAGAGTGGGAACAGGAAGCCAAATTTATTTTAGCAATTTTGGCTTTTTAAAAAAAATTGTATTTTTCATGAATCAGTGATACCTAATACAGTATATCTCTTTACACTAGTAGTTTTCTCCTTGTTGACTCCTCCTCCATTCATTCTCCCTCCCCCCCCACAGCAAAATAAGAAAAACGGATTACTGTAAATTTTGGCATGGAAGAGTATTTGCATCATTTTCTTAGAAGTCACGTGCTTTGGATTTCCTCTTGTTTATGATATATTAGAATTTATTCCAGATGTTTTTAATTATAAAAAGTTTTCAGGAAAGCAAAGTAATCCATAATAAAATTTCCTCTACATTTTTTAAAATAGCCAATAAATTAATGTACTGTAGCTTATCAAACTGCCACATAATTCTACATTTGACCCCGGTGCAGTAAGATCTGGCATTTCCTTAAGACGGCTAGTATCGTCAGAGGCAAAGCAGGCTTCCCCAGGCATACTTTCAGTTCCTCTTCCAAGGGAGAGTGTTCCCTTCCCAGGGCCAAGTGAGCTGTGTGAGTGCTCATTGGTGCAAGCAGCTCTGACTTCCTGCACAAACACAACCACCTCTGCTGCACCAACTCAGAGGAAGCAGATGTGTTACATGGGATATGCCAAAGTTTAGATTCAGGACAGAGAGAAAGAGTAAATATTTCAGCTGCTAATGTGTGATGCTGATGCTGTGCTCCATGAGATTTTCCTTTATACATTTTGGTTAGGTGCCTAGATTGCTGTGGAAAAATCTGGAAGAAAGCACAATAAAAATAAGATCAGTTCAATTTTCAATGTCATATATGTGGGTAGGGAGAAAGTTCTAGTCACGGAAGGCATTTTCAAATGGTCAAAGAACTAGATGAGTGACAATGACTCTGAGTCCTTAAAAAGCTTTCTAAAATCTACCCCTTGTACTCATTCATCTGTTCATCCTAATGACACACCTGATGAGAGTGCTTACTCTAAGCTTGTATTCATATAAGGACTTAAGGTGGGCAGGGTAATGAGAAAGAGAAACCATCTTTGCAATTTCTGTTATTTTTCCAACTCTGTGTGTGTAGTGGTTTGGGTTTTTTCTCAGAAATAACCAAGATCTGAAAGAAAGGTATAGCTTCACAAATACCTAGGTAGAAGAGTTATTAGGATATTGGTTTATGAGTTTAGTGGCCTACCTTTAAATTTGTCCTGCCAAAAGATCTCTCTCTGGGAAATAAGAATTTCAGCCCATGTCCTGAAAGACAGCAATACAAAAGAGTAAGCATGTACATTTGGTACTAGCCAGGTATGGGGAGCCTGTGGCATTCTGAGGTGAATTTGAGCCATTGGGTCTAGGAGTATGACATAAGGTCTGTAAAAGAGGGAAATTATACAGCATCCTAGTGGACTAGATCCTCCCGCCTGTCAGTCAGAATCAGTTCTTTTCAAGAGGTGGGAAGAGAAGGAATCAAACAAAAAAGATTTGCTGTGGGGTTTTTTATTTCCCCAGAGTGTATAAACACAGTAGGACTTGTAATAAAAGCAAATTGCTGTTAATGTAGCTATCCAACATTCTCAGGCGCATAGATGTTGTTTGAATGGTTGAAGTAAGATCTGTTGGCTTGTACCATCCAAGGGTCTTGCCTTTTCTCACCAATTTGCCTTGAGGACTATTTCATCAGCCAGACTTGCAAAGAAAAGTAAACATCCATGCAAAACTCCAAGCTTTTTTTGTGTTAAAAGAGTAAAAGCANGGCCTGAATGCATATTAACGACCTGCCGTTCTTTGCGAAATTAATATTTTGCGAGGGCTGTCGCCTGTCCCTTTCCTCGGGATGGAGGAGGTATAACTGTATTTCACCTTCCTGTTGAATCTATTTGTATTTATTAAAAAAAGCAAGACAGCACAGAACTTGGGTTAAATTTTAGCAGAGATGAGACAGAATGCTAAGAAACAGATACAAGACAAATGTTCCTTTTATACCTCTTAAAAACAGTAACTGAGAGTAGTTTTGCCATCAAATCAGAAAATGATAATCAGTGAAAAACAAGCTGACTTCTTTAAAGGCTAATGGACGGAAATTACGTGTGATTTAGAGCTCATCTGGGTAAGGATGTTGGCAGGACATGAGAAGGAAGGAGAAAACGGCAGACTTCAATGCAGTGGTAACTAAGGTTGAGAACTTTGACCAAATTTTGAAAGGCATATAAAATTCTAATGCTGCCACGCCCCAAGAACTACCCTCCCCCCCCTCAAATTCCTCCATGTCTTTGCACAGAGCCTGTTCCTCTGGACACAGGTTCACAGACAGAGACAGGCAGTTGTTTTCCATCTATGAGTGTACAAACTTGTCATTCCACAGGGCACTGTGCCGGCCACCAAAAGCCTCAGCCCCAAGGTGTTTCACAGGGAACCCTGAGGAACTCGTGAGAGAAAAGCTGAGCTACAGATAACAAAGAAGGTGTTGGTTTCACTGGAGAAAGGATTTAAAGTGTTTCCTGATATTTTTGCTGAACTAAAACTGTTCAAGCCACGTTGTAAATGTCAGGGAAAGAGATGAGGGGAGGATGACATAGCTTTCAAAATGGCTGCTATTAATGTCCAGCAGTACTTGCAAGGGGGTCCTGAGGGCAGTGAGAGGAGAAGTAGTGCCAGTGTCCTGGTCTCTGGAGGTGTTACACTGGTCTAAACCACCTGAGAACTGGCTTTTATTTTCACATTTTATTTGCCCTTCACAGCTGCAAAAGACAGCAGAGCAAAGACCTTCTGGCAGCCATGTTTCTGAGAGTGCAGTTTGGTGTCTGCTTCTCAGCCTGTGTGTGAGAATAGGGTTGGGGTGGATCTTGTGAGATATTTGCTTTCTGGCTCATCCATCAGTGAATATTTATTTGTTCATTAATTTATTTAATGAAGATTATACAGACTACACAGTGGAGTTTCTCACTGATCGTTCTTTGTTCAGAGTTTACAAGCCATGACCTGATGGCAGTTCAACAGCATAGCCTGCCTCCTGCTCTTGGGGCTCATGGTGTATGGCGGGGTATTAGGAGAAAGATTGTAGCAACAAGCCATAGTATTGTGCCTTTGTAGAGACGGTTATTCCACTTTTTGGTTGGTTTTTTTCTTTATTTAAAAGTTTTTCAAGCGTATAAACAGGACTTTGATATTCCCCTGCACTGGACTAGAAAAGCAATTGCATTAAGGGGACTATCCACACAAAATTTGAAAATAGGATGCTGGCATAGCTTTCTGTGTACATTAAGCTTCTGTGAAATAAAAAAGAAGTAAGGTAGCATACAATAGGTGGAAGCAGACACACGGGAGGACTTTAGGGACAGTGAGTGTACAAGGATGGTGTGAGGAAAGTAAAAGCCCTTGGGGAGTTAGACCTGGTAAAGGGTGGCAAAAAAGGCTCCAGCAGATACATTGGCAGCACAAGGAAGGCAAGGGAAAACACGGACTCACTGCTCCTGAGGGTATGAAGATTATAGAATCACCTAGACAAAGAAACAAGTGACAAAGGATACAAACACAAATACAGAAAATTCCACATTTTTTATGTTTAAGTAAAAAGAAAAATGTTTTTAATTGTAAAGGTGAATGAACACTGGAACAGATTACCAAGAAAGGATATGGAGTCTCTGTCTTTGGAGATGTTCAACACTGGACTAGGTACAATCCTGAGCAACCTGTTCTTGCTCACTCTACTTAGAGCAGGGGTTTGGACTGGGCAGTCTCCAAAGGTACCTTCCAGCTTCAACTGTTTTGTGGTTCTGTGAAATTCTGTAATTTGCCATTTAAACAAATAGCTGTGCTAACACTTTGGATTTACACTTAAATTAAAATTTCTGTAAATCAATTGAATATTTGTTATCAAAACTCTGTCAACTTACTTTAACCTAAACATAAGTGTTCCATAAAAGCTTTTAGTGAATCAGAGGCCAACAGAAATATAGGCAGCTTTTAATCCCAATTAAATCAACCTGTGGGGTTTTTTTAACAAATAAATAGTCTTTTCTGAAAGTGAGACTGGCTGGAAGCAAAAGTGAAACTTTTATTGCTTTTCGTTGTTCAGACTGGGGGAAACAGCAACAGTAAATGGAGTCATAGGTAGTCCTAAGTAAATGGAATTAAAAATATTAATTTGTTTACCATAGGAATGCCACTGCTAGTAATACAGTGAAGAAGTCAGAGTGTTTATTGTTACCCTTATTTCCTTGACAAAGCCTTTCTGATCTTTTATTTGAGCTTTATGTAGCTCTTCCTCTTTTTATCACAATTCTCTTGCCCAGCTCTAGCACTTCATGGTTATAAATGGGTGCAAGTTGCTATAATAGTTGTAAATAGGTGCAAGTTGCTATAATTTGTGACTGTAAGTGGTAGACTAGTGCAAATTATGCAAAAAAATTGAATAATTTACTCTGGAATGAGTGCAGCCATGTGCTGTCTTTGGCTCCAGGAGGAGGGATGCTCATTTGTGCCTGTGTGTGCTGAGAAAGGTGAAGGCTGAGTTAAAGCAGATCAGGCCTGCTTTATTTTACATACTCCCGTTAGCTGTTTTGTTGAAAATTTTGCCTGATGCTGAAGTCCATTTCTGTTGTTGGGATGCTAACTTGCACACATTTCTTTTGCCACTTACAGCCATGAACAGCCACAGGTTACTTTCTGTCCTGCGCTCTGGCTGCAGCTGCTGACCCTAAGTTACACAGAGCTGACTGTAACACCTGAGGAACAGTGTACCTGCTTTGTCATCTTTCCAGCTTCTGGATGAAGCATCTCAATCCCCATCCTTACTTCTGGAGCCCCTTTAAAAGCACACTTCCTAAAAGCTGCTGCTGGAGGATGCTGACTGATGCTGAAAGTGTAAGGTGTCAGAGTCAGGTTCCTCAGGTTGGAAAGCTGATGTACTTATGCGTTGTGCAGCTTTAGTAATTGATAGAAGTAGCTAAAACAGAACTCTTACATGACTGTGCAGGGTGCTGAGAAATATTTTTCCCCAATTGGGCCCCTTGCCATATCACAGAATCACAGAAAATTATGAGTTGGAAGGGACCCACAAGGATCATCTAGTCCAACTCACCATCTAATACCCGTACAGTGACCAATATGTACAGTATTATTGCTGGAACTGTATTGTACAATATAAAAGAATTATTTTTGTAGTGATTTATCCACTCTACCATTACTATGTGACCAATCTCCTTTACTAGATCTTGTTCAAACATTTACAATGGCAATATATGCAGCTTTGTATTCCAGAGCATTACCTGCTCTTTAGGCAGACGTACGTAATTGGCTGCTAGAGCTTGCCTTCACGTGTTCATCAAACACAAATCTGGAGATAACAGTCTGGGTCTTCATCCCCAGAAGAATGAGGTTGCAGGGCAGTCATACAGTCCTAAAATTGTTTCACTGCAATGAGTGAACATTTGTAAATTTTATGAGAGACCAAAATGCAGTTTGTTTTGCTTTACTCCAACTTTTCCTAGATAAAGAAAAATAGTAAGGGGTGAGAAGAGACAATCAAGTGACAGTCGTTTCTCCTCCAGATTTTAAGTAATGGTTCAGATATTCAGCCTGGTGATGCTGTGGTGAGTTCTGCCATAGATACAGGTGCTGCTATGAAATTCTTAACTCTTTTCCTTTTGATTCTGAGTCACTTGTTTCCCCTCTCACTTTGGCTTATCTGGCAAATTTTGATCTTTTGTTTTATGACAGAAGAACTTTGGGACGATAAACAATGAATGCAAATGGTGTTTTTAAATGATCATGAGACTAAAATTAAAGCTGCTCGTCTCTGTGACCTACCAGATTTTTCAGTGCCTTTGGAGGTATAGCAGCATTGGACTACGCAGATATGATCTCCCACAGGAAGCTGCATCTTAGGGCTAAGGCCTCAGTACGGATGATTTGAGGAATCCTGCCCTTAGGTGGCAAGAAATAGGTACCTACACTGTGACTGAGAGAAAATCACAGTATCACTGTGTTGATAAGGTTGGAAAAGACCTTGGAGATCATCAAGTCCAACCTATAATCCAACTAAAACCTAACAACTATAACATTTATGTCATGGCCCTCAACACCTCATCCAGTCTACCCTTAAACACCTCCAGGGATGACGATTCAGCCACCTCCGTGGGCAACGCATTCCAATGCTGGATCCCTCTTTCAGTGAAAAACTTTGTCCTAATGCCAAGTCTAAACCTCCCTTGTTGGAGCTTAAGACCATGACCTCTTGTTCTATCTCCAATGGCCAGAGAGAAAAGACTGAGCCCTGAATCCAGTCTCAATTCAACAGTGAGTTCCCACTGGAGAGGAAAAAGTAGATCCTGAGTGTTTTCTATTTCCAGTTTATTCTTTTTAATAGAAAGTGAAAGATCAAAACAGCCCAGACGCCAAAGAAATGAAATAAAAGTAGTCATTTATCTGACAGACTTCTAAATATCTATTCCCACAAACATTTTATTTTATCAGTGATTTAGCCCTGACAAATTTTTATTTACCGTGCTGCTTTTCCAATGGCTGGACTTTATTTCTTCATTTGGCCTCTTTTTTAAATCAGGTACTGGAGGCATAAATGTATCTGACACATTTTTTTTGTAACAAACTGGGAAAGATCCAAAATGTCCGGCTGCCAGGAGAAGTTTGCTAGAAGGGCAGTTAGCCACAATGCCACCCATATAATCCCAGGGGAAGGTAAGTGGGAAAGGTTTGAAGCACACTAACTAGCCAGAGAAAGACACATGGGTGGTCTGGACAGCGTAGCAGAGCATCCTTCACTGGAATTGCAGCTTGAGTCACTTTTCTGTTTGTATTTGTTATTCAAAATTGCATAATGCTATGAAATACAATAGAATCATGTCCTCTGTATCATCTGCTTCCTTATCAAGGAACCTCCATCCTGTGCTGTGTTATAGGGAACAACTTTTTCAGACTCCCCAAAAAAACTGCTTAAGCAGTTTCTTGGTTTATGTTTTGACTCTGGAAGAGTAGAATCAGTTGTCACTGCTGTGATAACTTCACAATTCTACAGCATATGACGCAACACTGTAAACTTGGCTTGCAGAGCAGTTGATTTGTTCCTCTAAATTTTGTTTGTTACTGACATATGGATATGAAAGAGAATAATTTTGGTAGCTAGATCTAATCAGCACTTCTTATATAAAGTTCATAAAACCCACACATCAATAGCAGTCCATCTTAGTGTGTTTGCATTCCAGTTCATTGTGTAGTGTAACTTAACTGTTCCTTTCATTTCTCCTGGAGCCCAGCTGGTCTCGCTTAATTTCACACTATTTTATATTCTGTTTATTACTGAGGCCAACAAGTATTTTATTTTAGCTGTTTGTACATATTAAACAAACATGGGATCTGGGTGGAATGTCTCTGGCAGTAACATGGTAATTCCTTATACCCTCGGAATCCATTCCACATTTGTAGGAGTGGACTCTGCCAATTATATTAGGCACCCAAACAGGAAAACCACAGACACACGATTACACTTTCAGCCAAAGTTAAACGGTGCAGCATGAAAGTCAAGTTGCTGTTTGGCTTTTTCAGAGTGAGGCCTGAATGAACAGAGACAGCAGGCAATGTCTGTCAGAGCCTGCCCATGGGACAAAGGAGAAGGGGAATTCCTGCTTCATGGAGCCGGCATGATCAATTTAGCTCTCCTCCATGAAAAGATCATCATAGGTATGCAGCAACAGAACAGCATATTTAAGTTTCCAAATAGGCTCTTGGGTGGCCAGAGACTAGAAAAATCTAAGGATTTTAGGCTTCATTTTTCCAGAGACCCTGGTTGAGGTTACCAGGCCATGCACACTAATCACAATGTTCATGAATCTCAGAGAGTGGCTGATGAGGTTGGACTGTCAGGAGAGGTGGTGAGTGCCTCTCACCCAGGCTATCTGATGGCCTGTTGCTTAGGGAACATGCACAGGAGATATTAATTTGGGCATTTGCAGGAACATTTCAGACCCAGTCTTGTTAGATTTAAAAAGAAAAGGCACTGCTATAAGACTATTTAAATAAAAAAGTAGGCCATCTGTTTTCATTGAAATATTTTGGTGCAGACAATTCTGTGATGTAACTCCAGGATAGCTGGAGACACCTTTTTCTTGGTCTATTAAGATACCTGAGAATTTGTCCTTCAGGGAGGTAGAGATTTAGATCCAACCTGTGTTCATGCACCTTCCTGGCTATGTCTGGTGGCTCCTTCTGGGAGCGTTGTGCCGAACTGTTACTGCTAGCACTTCCTAAAGTTCTCATTCTTTGGTTAGGAGATTTAAGTGTTAACACAAGTTTTGTTGTGCACCAGTTCAGTGGCTGCATGTCCAAAAATTAGGTCTACCAATGTACTACTTACCGTAGTACCTTGTTTACCTAGCCCTTAGCTACTAGGGTGGTATTTACCTTAGGAATACTCAAGGGAGATAGAAATCTGATTATAGGCTGCTAGACCATTCCTTTAGGGAGTGGCAGTGAATGATCATTGATAACTGTGGTCTGTCACGATGGAACACAGCTGTGCTACTTTATTTATTCCTAATAGATACTGAGCTGTATATTGTGTTCTTATGCTGCCATTGCCAGACCATAGCTGGAGAGTGCTTGGGACTATGAACTAGTGCTCAATAAAGCTGTCTGGTTTCACACTGAGTCCTTTGTGGAGTATATTAGACTGTAAGCTCTGCTGACCTCTTTTTTTTTTTTTTTTNTTTTTTTTTTTTTTTTTTTTCTGAGGAAAGCTTGAGTGGTGTTTTTAACTCTGAAACTGCAAGCAGTTTGATCCTTGGCTACCTTAAAGACACAGCTTCACTACATGGGGTGCTGCAGTGATTTAGATTGGCTGCAGTAACCAAGCTAGCAGTACCCTCATTTAACTGGGAAAGAGCTTGTTACTGTCTTCTTTTAAAATTCCTCAGATCTGAAAATTATTGTCCAGTCCAGAATAGGACAGGCTTCTTGATTTAGCCCATGCATCTAATAGTAGCTATTTTATTTTCAAAAGAACTGAGCCAAATTGTATGCAAACTTTTGTGTGTGTGTGACCAATCATTTTTCTGATGGTTTGATGCTCTTGTAGATATTGATTACTAATTTAGTATTGTTCCCTCAATAAAAATTGCTCGGACATGGTTTTTATAGAGTAAAATAATCAAGAGCAATCAAAGGTGTGACTCCTGTTTTCTCTGTGAACTTAAATTTTCTTAGTCTTTTCTTATGCTGGTGGGTGGAAAAGGCCAAGGGAGGGTTGTTTGCCTAATGAGGGCAGGATCACAGAATATTCTGAGTTGGAAGGGACCCACAAGGATCATCGAGTCCAACTCTTGACATTGTCTTCCTGGCGGGAATCGAACCTGGGTCTCCCACACGCCAGGTGGGGACACTTACCACTGTACTAAAGTGGATTTTAGCTGGAAGGAAGCTTGAAACTCTGTCTCAGGGTCTGCAAACAATCTAGTCACACCAAATAGATGCCCACTCTTTGCCAAAAATCAGTGAAATAGGGAGATAATGAGGGAGATAACGAGGGTAATGAAATAAAGAAAAAGAGAACGCTGTTGTTCTTTAATGCAGTGACCTTTTTTGAGTGTTGGCCCATGCTGATTTTACAGTACTTGGCTGTGTGATGGCTGCGTCCCAAAGCTGAGGAGGAGCCCTGGGCTGGCCTCACTGCAGGCTCGATAAGCTATCGCGGTAATGCTGTAGTTAATGGTTTCTGGAACAGTTGATATCTACCTGCATTTGAACAAACACATTTTGGGCTAAATATTGAGAAATGACAGGTATGTTACGCAAATCCTGGGTGTGCCAGCCAAGCCTATAGAAGAAACCTCATTAGGATTAATCTCTAGCAGGGTGACTAATGCAAAGGGAATGAGGTACTTTCCTCCCTGAGTCAGCAGAGTTTTGACATAGCTTTCAAAAGGGCTTCACTGGAATGTAGTCAGTTGCTTTGTGCAATAGGTATGCCAGTTTATTTAATTTGGAACCGCTTGCTTTAGACCAGAGAATATTGTACTACTAATAAGAGACACAGAGCTGCACACTCTGCTAATAGACTTAAACCAAAATATCTTACTCAGTTTGGAAGAAATGAGGTACATAATTATCCAATGTACATTAAAAGCACTAAAGGCAGCAGCATATGAAAGCTGTTTTACTTCCTGCTCTGCTCTTTGAGCTTTGCCAGATTTTTATGTTTGAGGAACCATATTTCCAAGTGAGGCATTTGTTACATCCCATCTCTGTCTAGTTTTCGTAGTGACTTCCACATGTAATATCAGGCAAATTAGTTGCAGCTCAAGACTACTAATGTGATATTTTAGGAAGGAGCAACTAAAGATGCCTCATTTTATTAAGAGTTCTCCAAAGCCTTCTGTAGGTGGAATATTACTTACTGGTGACATCTGTGTAAGACAACGGGAATTTTTTCCTTGGAAGTGCTGCAGTCAGCTAATAGCAATCACATTCTTTTCAGTGCTATGTAATTGTTAGCACCATAAAAAGAAAAACAAATTACTGTTTTTATCAATAAATTTATACAGAGCCAAATACCAATGCAAATACTAAAAATGTTTAATCATAGTTCATTCCCAGGTAGCGCACTGATATTTGCAGTTTCAGACTGAGAACTTTATATTTTGTCTCTGCATTTTCTTAAATTTTCCTCTGTATTACGGATAACTTATCAGGCAAGGTGAGGATATTCGGAGATCTTTTCTAAAACTCCTAATCATTTTTCAAAGAAAGTTAACGGAAAGGGTAGATTTTCTTCATAATCCTTTCAAAATTAAAATATAACACAAAAACACTATGTTTAAGTGACATTAAGGGTCTTACTTAAACCAACTAAAGCTGGGAAATCTAAAGTGAGTAGCTAACACTCTCTTATAAACTGCCGTGCTGTATTACAGCTGACAGTGGGGAAGCAGGAGTTCAGAGAGCAGTTCAGATAATAATCTTAAGTTTGGGTATTGCTTGAGCCCTGGTAGTTGGGAGAGCAGGAATGATGTCTCTAAAGATCATTCTTTCTCATGAGAGGTATGGCATTTCCTTTTCATGGTGAGACTGGACATGGCATTTCTCTGGCCAGTTCATGCTTCATTCCCTGGTTAACACCAAGGGCTGAGTAGCACACAAATAGTTTAGAATAAATAGAGATCTAAAATTTGAATCTGAAGCCTGGAGAATCCTGGTACCAGGTTTGCTTTCTCTCCAATCTCTACTTAAAAGAAACCCCAACTAGCCAGAAGTAGAAGAAGAATCCAAATTCCCCCCTGTTTTCATTTGGGGTCCAGTTTGACCTTTTTTTTCACTGAAACCAGTTCAGTATGCAGTATTTACACACTTCATTAGCTTCATATTGTCAGGATATCAGATAAGCATTAGTTAGACACAGCAGGACATCTTAGGGAGAATCTGTTGTAGACCTCCCATGATTCATGTAATTTATACACTCCAGAGGTTTATTAGAATATTCCAAATATTCTGACATATCTAAGGAAGGGGAGCTGTTATATGCCTTAGTGCTATTCCCTTAAGCTGGATGGCAGGTTTTTGTGTAGAAAGGGGAATTTAGTACTCTTGGTTTGTTGGGGTTTTTTTTCAAATAAGCTAAAAATACAGTTATTTGGGGGGGCAAAAATCCTTTGCCTTTCAGCCACTAACACTAAGGTTAGCCTATACTTTACAGAACGCTTGCAAGCGGAGCCTTCAGTCTTTGATTAATGTCAGAATCTCCTTTCAGTTTTTCTCTGAACACATTACCTTAAAATTTGCATAATTGTTTAAAGGTGCACATTTGCTGATACTGCCCCCTATTAAATAGTACAAGAAAACACAACATTGCGTTATATTACTGACAGGATCAAAACAGGAAGTGACACTTTTATGCAGTTGTGTATTTTGTGAATCAGGGCAGTAATTGGAATGTATTAATGATTTCCTTGGCTCCCCCTTATCCCGCTCCACCTCTGCTCCCCCTGAAACCATCCATATAAACTCTGAGGATATTTAACACGTTTTAAGCTGTCTAGTTCTATGTAGTTTCTTGTAAAGTAATTTGGAATGATGATTCCTACTTGGTGAGACGTGCTCAGACATAAACTCACACATACACATAGCAGCACAGAAAGCATGAACCTGTTAAGGATTTCACCTTTTAAGAAATGACAGAATAATTACAGGACAACATGTCCTTCATGAACAAAAACAACTAAGCTAAAGTGCTTTCAAGGCTGGCATGGCCTACTTCTCTTCTAGCAAGCTGCATAAATCATAAACTGCTAAGGGATTGATTCATACACTGTGTGGTAACTGGAGTCTATATAATGGTGTATATAAATATGTGGATAACATACACATAGGCTGAACTGAATTCAGTTCTTCATTACAGCTTGACACCAGAACTAACAGAGCCCAAACCCTGACTTTGTGTACAGATACAGAAAATTTAGAGGATGAACCATGTGCCTCCTTAATGAGGAGTAAAT